>CAOLHI010004237.1:0-127749 GCA_948474755.1 Ctenosaura bakeri
ATTTGTAATTTTATTTTTTAAAAGCATCCTTTAGAACAGATGGGGATGGTTCTTGGGAGGCTGGGGAGAGCGAAATAAGAGGAAATATCATCGGTGCTTTATTTAAAATCCGATTGCTCCGAACAATGGGGATGGCTTTGGAAGCACAGAATGGTGACACAGCTCAGAGGGTGTGATTTGAAGCAATTGAGTTGAATGTAGGCTTTTGAGTTACACAGGTCTCTTGTTCCTTTCCTTCTCTTTTTTTCTTTTAATGTAGAGAACTAATATTCGCTGTTGTGTTGGAGATTAAGCTAGACTGGATTCCTTGTGTGCTGTCTGTACAGCGGAGAGATGGAGAGTTTGGAGAGGTTTTGAGTTTGGGTCTTAGAAAAAGGCTTCTCCCACATGTGCCTTGGCTCACTGACTCGAGCTACCTACATGTATGGTTGGTTCTCCCATCCCTGCTGTGGGTTATCCTTTCTCTATACATGTCCAACTCTGGCTTGGACAGTCAATGGAGCTTGGCTGGTGGAGAGGCCAGACATTGGTTTGGAACAGATCTGGGCATGATCTGAGGTCAGAGGTCATTTTTGGACCCTCCCATCCTCAATGCGCCACAGGGCCACCAATCTGGGGCTCAGAAGTCATTTCCCGGTGGGTTTAACGGCTGTTTATTGGAAGATTGTTAACAGTGGTTTAAAGAAAAAACACTCACCAGGTCCTAGTGGATCTCAACCTTTCGTTCCCTGGGTATTTTGGACTTTATCTCCCAGAAACCTCAGCTAGCATGGCCCGTGGTGCGGGATTCTGGGAAATAAAGTACAAAACATCTGCAGCAGCAAAGGTTGGCTTTCATTGCCCAGCAGTGATTTTGATGGACCAGACTGAATTTTTTGGGGACAAGTCTGACAGTTTTGGAGGTGGAATGAATAAAGGAGAGAAGGAATCAGGGAAAGGTCAATGAGCAAAAGATGGTTGGTGGCCTTCTGATTCCCAGCTGTTGTGTAGATTGTTTTATTGTGTGTATGTGTGTATGGGCCTTCAAGTCACCTGTCCATCTATGGCAGCCCCATAAATTTTGTTGGGTTTTCTTAGGCAAGAAATATTCGGACGTGGGTTGCTATTTCCAGCTTCTGAACTATTGCCTCCTGCATCTGGGCTTCCTTGGTGGTCCCCCAACCAAGTCCTAACCAGGCCTGACCATGCTAACCTTCCAAAATCAGGTGGGATTTGGCGCCTTTGGGAGATTCAGGCCTAAACTGTTGCACCACGAGGTTCACAAGTGCCAATCCAGATGTGTGACTGTGGCAACATCTCCACCCATGGCTGTTTGTGAAGCTGCAAAAGCAAAGGAAGAATAACCAAGGTCTACCCCTAGATGCTTAGTGGAGAGAGAGCATAAAGGTAAAAAAAGGAAGAGAGATGGGGCCACGGAGATGCGAGGGGAGATGGGAAACAGACCAGAATGGAGTGGTCCCTTCTGATTTTGCATTTAAGAGGATCCATGACATCTCCAGTGAGAAGGACTCAAGTGCCAAGGGAGAAAAAGCTTTGGAGATCTACATTCTAGCACACTTAGGCATGTAGACCTTGTGGAAGACCCCTTGCACTTTTATACACACAGCAGCTCAAGGAATAATCCCAAAACCCTGGTTTCACTATCTTTGAAATAAGTATTTGCACAAGAGAATGGCAACCACAAACTCCCTCGTCTTTGCTGGATGGTCACATCCTTGCAAAGACAAAAAGCCTGAATTCTGTTGTCACTCCCACCTTGAGCAGCCCCACTGAATCAATGGGGCAGACTGATGTGCTGAATCTCCATTTCAGCCATGGATTCAGTGGCTGTGCTCCACACAAACTAAGCAGGAGGGTTCAGGTCTTGATGCATTTGTGATAATCATGAGGTAGTGAGTTCCACTGGTTTACCTGGTATGGGTGAAGCAGAATTGCACCTCCCGGTTATACCCAGATGGATTAGAAGGTGATGCTGATGAGTCAATGAATCTCTTGATCTGGACGTAGAATATGAAGAGAAATGCAATTTTGCAATGTCCATAAACCATGATAGTTAAGTGAAGTCCATATAACATACAGGGCAAAAGTCCTAAAAGCTGCGTAAAATCAGGACTCATAAAACCATGTTCTATCTTGTTCTGCTGTGAATTTGGCAGACATACTCATCACTACACTATCCTGATCTGCTAAAAGAAAGGACACAGGGAAAAAAATGTATTGGCACGTTCCCACAAACCAGCTCCAGTCTACCAGGAGTAGGTCTTTTGTAAGGCTAATGGCTCTTAAGTTTCAAGACAAAATGCTCCAAGATATTATGTTTTGCCCCAGGATTTACTCCTAATCTGAGAGTCCTGCTGGGACAAAAACATCTCCTTCCTACCTGTGGTGAGGATCGTCGCTGGGATTAGAGGAGACCGCGGCAATGAGAGATGGAGGCAAATGATACCTCCATCCATACAGATGAAAACATTCCAGAACATTGACCCCAAGGAGCCTCAATTTTACTATACCCTTATTCAGAATTAAACCCCCGTGAGTTTGCAGAAGCTTTCGCGATGGGCTTTTTATGTCCAGCCATTCTTCCAGACCTCTTTCTCACCATCTAAGGTTCTGCTGGACTATTGAAAAGAACCAGGGAGTTCAGAGATGCCCAACTGGGATTCCCTCCTTTGCCAGCAGAGGGCATCTCGGTGTGCATTCGCACACTTGCGTTGCAAATTTGGGTCGGCACGATTCAACCTTAGCGTTGCCTAAAAGTGTGTCTCAATGTCTCAGTGTTCAGATCCACTCCTTCCCTTTTCAAGGTCTCTCTCTCTCTCTGCCACTTCTTCCCTCTTTTCTGTTTCCAGACTGCATTGTTCTGCATGCATATATATATAGATATAGATATATGGCATGCTTTTACAGGGGGAAAAGGACTTTAAATAATAGAAACATGCCAGAGGCTGGCCTCTTGCTCTCTTAAGGCTGCCTTCCAGACTGTAAAAAATTAATGGCCCGGAAACTCTGTGTCTGGGCTCTTGTCGTGGTGGTGATGGCTTGTCTAGAGTCGACATGACATGGGTCAAAAGGCAAAAAGGATGGTAAATCTCTTTACAATATGACATCAGATCCTCTTGGCATTCAGCTGCAAGTTCCTTTTCCCCTCCTTCACACATCCGGTGGACTATGTCTCCCCCGTGAGCTTGCCCAGGATTTTAAGATCTTCTAGCGGGCCTTCCCGTCTGTCCCACTTTCTTCCCAGGAATGCTTGGTGGGGACGACGGAGGGGGCCTTTTCGGTGGCTGCCCCCCAGCATTAGAAACTCCTTCCCTAGGAATGGCCCTCTCTCCTTCTTCCCCTTCCATTCCCAAGTGCAGGCTTGCAGGAGCAAACTGCAAAGGCTTGCAACAGTGTTCTGTTTCCTGGCATTTTTTCCCCCATAAATATTTTATCTTTTAATGGATACATTTGAAAGGGTTTTGATTCCATGTATTGTTTGGATGCATTTTAATCATAACCTTTTCTTTACTCTTTGCACTTGGCTTTTGAAAATGTGAACTGCATTTGTTTTGAATTTTGTAAACTGCCTTCAGTCCTGCCGTTCGGGGCGGGAAAGGGTGGGAGATAAATTTGTTGCTTTTGTTGGCTGCAATTCGGTATCATGGGCCATTTCCGCACAAGGCTGTTATACTGCTATGATTCCACTTGCAACATCCTATGGAATCCTGGGGTTTGCAGTTTCCGGCCCCTCCCAAAACTGCAAACCCCAGGATTCCATACGAGGTTGCAAGTGGAATCATAGCGCTATAACAGGCTAGTGCGGAAATGGCCCTAGTCTTATCTACCGGGCTTCAAATCCTTGTTCTGCCATGGCGGCCTTGAAGTCACACTCTCTCAGCCTCAGAGGAAGGCAAGGGCAAAGCCTCTCCGAGCAAATCTTGCCAAGAAAACCCCATCATAGGTTTGCCTTAGAGTTGTCGTAAGTCAGAAATGACTTGAAAGCAATAGAACAACAGTCAAACAATGGTTTTCCTCCTTTTTTGTTCTCTTGGACGAAGTTGCCAGCAAATTTGCATTTCTGGACCAAAATGTACTGAAAGCGGGGAGCCGGTGCACAAGCCCCGGCACCCTTCGGAGCCGGTGGGTCGTGGGCATTTTGTTCTCTCGACCCCGGCCGGTGGGCCGTTGGTTTACGGCGATTATTCTGCTCAGCGTGGCTGCAGGTGGTGGCGCTGAGCTCTTCCTCCCCCTCTGATTGTGGCTTTATTGATTGCTTTCCCACGATCACGCCACTTGTTTTAATGGATGCTTTTGTGGTTGAAGGTTGTCTGGTCGGCTGTGCGCCCTGCTTCGGGTATCGCCTCGCCAGAATGTGTGCGGTCTAAAAAAGCTGCAGTTCCTAAAATATCTCCAAAGGCTGAAGCCAATGTGTTAGCTCCATTCTGTCTTCCCTTCCTTCCTTCCTTGCTTTCTAGAATCATCGTGTTGGAAGATACTCCCAAAGGTCATCCATTCCGTTGAAGGGATGCCATGTAGAGGAGGGAGCGGGCTTGTTTTCTGCTGCTCCAGAGACCAGGACAAGGAGCAATGGATTCAAGCTGCAGGAAAGGAGATTCCACCTGAACCTCAGGAAGAATTTCCTGACGGTCAGGGCTGTCTGGCAGTGGAAGAGGCTGCCTGGGAGTGTGGTGGAGTCTCCTTCTTTGGAGGTTTTTAAGCAGAGGCTGGATGGCCATCTGTCAAAGGGGGGGCTTTGATGGGGGTTCCTGCATTGCAGGGGGTTGGACTGGATGGCCCCTGGGATCTCTTCCAGGTCAAGGATCCTGTGGTCTCCCGATCAGTCCAATCGACTGCTCAAAACTCCACATCAAAACTGGGAACCGCCTCACTCTCTGGCCTCTCCCTCCTTGCTCTCCCACCTCACTCAACCGCACTGGGAGGGCTGTGCATTGTGGGTGAGACTTCCTTCATTTATTTATGGGGAAGCTTTGCAAATCTGAAGTGTCATAAACTGGGGCGACATAAGCTGAGACCCGCCTGGGACTCAAAGACAAATTTTGAAATGGTGAGAATTCCAAACTCCAAGTTGGATGGGACTTTGACTTCTCCACCCCTCCTTCATTTTTAAAATATCTTCCATTCCTTCACTCCCAAATAGGAAAACTTTTTCAAACTTCTGAGAAATTCTTAGCCCAAAGACCCCTGAAATGAACTTCTTTCTTTTCGGCCACTTCTCCCAGGAAGATCTTCAGTTTCAAGGAGTGGCATCAAGTTAGGCTCATCTCCAAACTCAGTTTCTCCTCCAGTTGGAAATAATCTTGCACCGCTGGCAGCTGGTGACTTCTGTATTTATCAGGCAAGAGATCCGCTCTGGGTTTTGGTCCAAACATTTGTTTTGGTCCAAAGTTAGCGCAATCTATCCAAGGTGCTGAATCTAATCTATCCAAGGTGCTGAATCTAATTCTGGGGACAGGACTCAGCACCTCGGGGAGCTGCTTTGAATTAGAGGACAACTTGGACAGCTCCTTCCAAGCAGGTTGGAACCTGGCGTTGATTCACCGTTCCACGGACACGAAGCCACGAACTGTTAGTTTTTTTAAAAGCCAAGTAACCGCGTGACGAAGTAGCAAGGCTTCAAACAATCCATTTGCTTCCCTCCCTCCCTCTTTCCCTTTGTCAATGTGCCAAATCTCTTCTTTGCCCTTTCCTTACCTTCTCATGGAGGTTCTTTTTACATTGATGAATTTCTCCTCTTTCTTTCTTTCCTTTTTTTGTAAACTAATGGCTGGGCACTTATACAATCTCCCTTTCATTATCTTTTCTCCCTCTGTCTTGACAGCCGTCCTAAAACAAACTGTCAGTCAGAGACTGGTTTTCTTTCTTTTCTTAAAAAAATTAGACACTTTGTGGTAGGGGTTTAGTTTCTGTTGGAATATTAGGAAATCCTCCACTCGGGCAAAAACGACAACACACAGGAGAGAGGTTTTTTTAAAAACTACCAACAATCCCATTTCACTCTCCTTCTTGGAAAATACTGTGTATAATACCAGTTTGAGCAATGGGATTTGGTGACTCTGATGGTGGTGCTTTGGTGAAACTGCTGTGGGTTTGTAGTTCAAAGGAAAGAATATTCCAAGATATTTGCAAAATTGTGCAAGAAATATTTTGCAAGTGTTGAGAAGCCTCAATGAGACCAATCAGGGATGGATGAGAATCCTCGCAGTTCAGGACTTATGCGGCAGCCAAGAAAGCCAATGCAATTCTTGGCTGCATCAAGAGGAGTCTGGTGTCTAGATCGAGAGAGGTACTGGTACCACTCTACTCTGCTTTGGTTAGACCCCATCTTGAATACTGTGTCCAGTTCTGGGCACCCCAATTCAAGAAGGATATTGACAAGCTGGAGCAAGTCCAGAGGAGGGCGACCAAAATGGTGAGAGGCCTGGAAGCCATGAAGCCCTATGAGGACAGACTGAGAGAGCTGGGTATGTTTAGTCTGCAGAAGAGAAGGTTAAGAGGGGACATGATAGCCATGTTTAAATATTTGAAGGGATGCCACGTAGAGGAGGGAGAGGGCTTGTTTTCTGCTGCTCCAGAGACCAGGACAAGGAGCAATGGATTCAAGCTGCAGGAAAGGAGATTCCACCTGAACCTCAGGAAGAACTTCCTGACAGTCAGGGCTGTCCGGCAGTGGAATATGCTGCCTCGGAGTGTAGTGGAGTCTCCTTCCTTGGAGGTTTTTAAGCAGAGGCTGGACGGCCATCTGTCGGGATTGATTTGAGGGTGTTCCTGCATGGCAGGGGGTTGGGCTGGATGGCCCCTGGGGTCTCTTCCAACTCTGAATTTCTATGATTCTATGATTCTATTATTTTTTTTTTAAATTTATTTATTTGTATCCCGCCTCTCCATATGGATCGAGGCGGCGAACAACTTACAAATAGCATGTATTTCGAAACATTTCTATATGCTGTGCAGAATTCACACATGGTTGTTTTGGGCAGAAAACATGGTTCAAATTCACACACGGCTCCTATTTTCCGTCCAGGAATGTGAATTTTCTGCATATGAAATAACATTTCCATGCAGAAGTATTATTTCTTCCACAGGAAATCCTGCTTCTGGGCAAAAAAAAGGGGGGGAATTGGGGGTTTATTCTGCACAAAATTCACCTGTGGTTGATTTGCAGAGAGAAGAATGTTTTCCGTGCACGAAACTGCATTTACTCTGCAAAAAAAATGTGGTTTCTTGGGCAAAAAGTGCAGCACATCAGAAATGCATTTTTGACCACTTTTTGGGTAATTTTGGCTACTTTTGCCATCCATCTTGAAAACAAAACCTATCAGGAAAGCTAAAATCCATGCAGATTCGTGGCACAATGCTTTAGAAAGGATCAATATGCCCATACTTTTGAGCTTCAAGGGACAGAGCAGGCTACCTGGAGATGCTGGCTGAGGGTTTCCCAGGAGTTGAGGTCCAGGAGGAAAAAAAAAACTTTTCTGGGCTCTCATCAGACTCTCCTTTTGCCCGGCACGCTCTCTCCTGCAAAGCCTAGCAAAGCAACTCCAAATCATGTACCGCTTGGCAGAGGAGAGTTCCATTGTGGTGCGCGCACGTCCGTGAATGGGGGCCGAGGCATCTCCAAAGCGCCTGGTTTCGGGAACGCTGTTTTTCCGGCCACCCTGGAATCAGCCAATCTGTTCTGATTCAGAAGACAAAGAGGCCTCTCTTATTCCAGGGAGAGGAGCAAAATGCCATCTGCAAGAAGCATCTCAGCTGGAAACAATGCCATCTCTCCAAGGACACCCTTTCTTTCCATTAAGAGATTGGCCAGGGAACCTGTGCCTCTGTGTGCGTCTGTGTGCAGGCATGTGCTTTCATTGCCTACCGTTCCAGTCTCAGCAACTGTAGATATCGTTCAGAAATTCCAACACTGTGCTTAAGCTACTTAAGCTATGGATTGTTAGAGTGCCAGCTATGGAAAGATCTCTGTCTTCCTCTTCCTCCTCTTCCTTCTCCTCTTGAGAGATGGTCATCCAACGTCTGTTTGAAGACCTCCAAAAAAGGAGGGTCCACTAGCCTACTCCACCACTGAACAGCTCCTCCAGGCCAAGAAGTTCTTCTGAACGTTCAGGGGAAATCTCTTTCCTTGCCACTTGAACCCACTGGTTCATGTTCTGATCTCTGGAGCAGCAGAACCAAAGCTCACGTGACCTCCCTTCAGGTATTCAAAGGTGGTTCTCAAGTCACTTCTCACTCTTTCCCTCTCTGAGCTAAACATACACAGCTCTCTTCGTCGTTCCTCACAAAGCCTGGTCTCCAGACCTTTGATCATCTTGGTTACCTCTCCTTGAATGTGTTCTCTTGTTCCTTTGGGAGAGGGGTGTTGCAGAAGGAGTTATCCTGGACTGCCATGTGCAACACCCTTTGTCCTATGTGCGTACCAGTAGCTGGGAAGGTGGGCTCCCAGAATGATCTGTCCTTCATCTACAATAACGTCCCTTCAGACATTTAAAAATGGACATCATGTCACCCCTGAATCTTCTCTTCTCCAACTTAAACATCCGTAGATCCTTCAGTAATTCCTCATAAGGCTTGCTGGTTTCCAGACCTGTTATGGTTTTGGTTGTCCTTCTCTGGACACGTCCCTGCTCGTTGACATCTTTGAATTGCGGTGTCCAAAACTGCAGCCTTGATCTTGCTGGAATGTGGAGACCAATGCAGTCACCAGCTGCCCACTGAAGGGATGTCATGTTGAAGATGGAGCAAGCCTGTTTTCTGCTGCTCCAGAGACTAGGACATGGAGCAATGGATTCAAACTACAGGAGAAAAGATTTCATCTAAAAATCAGGAAAAACTTCCTGACGATAAGAGCCATTTGACAGTGGAACATGCTGCCTCAGAGTGTGGTGGAGTTCCCTTCTTTGGAGATTTTTAAACATGGATGGTCATTTGCTGGGGGTGCTTTGAGTGTGTGTTCCTGCATGGCAGAATGGGGCTGGATTGGATAGCCTTGGGGTTTCTTCAAACTCTATGATTCTGAGAAGACAACTGCGGAAAATAAAGGCCAAGGAGTGTGGAGTTTTCCAAAGCAACTTGCAATTTGGAGCTGAGATCTCTCCCAAGACACCTTCTGGCCTGTTTGCGACTCCAGGGCCAATTTCATGAGGCACCAAGAGAGATCGTGGCTGGGGTTGCAAGTGGAAAAGGGGCACTTCAGGAGAGCTTTGCTTAGATGTTTGCAAGTGGCTTGCCAAGTATGGGAACAGGTTCTTTGGAAAGCAAAGCTCTCCTCTCCTCTCGGGTAAAGCCGTTGCGTTTTGGCAGAGGTGGCCAAGGAGTCTAGCTCTTTGGAGAGCAGGGAGGCCAAAGGGGAGGATTCCAATTAACGTTTCCTTAAAGACGCTGCACTTTCAAAGCAAAGTGTTTCTCGTTGGCGGCGGGGCAGGGGGGAGAGGAGACTTCGTGAAAACCAATTAACCTGCAGGCAAGGCCAAGCCAGTGATGTTGGAGGAAGCTCTTTGCTTTCTTTCTGTTTTGGATCAAGTTTTGGAGGATGGCGGGTGGTAGGGGGAGAGCTTTCCCCTCCCCTGCCAGGTTTAAAACTGTATCATCAGATGCCAAAGCCACAACTAAGAAATTGGGCATGACTGGAATTAGACACACCAAATTTCGTACAGAACTTGGGAGAATTGCATTTTTTTTTCTTAGGGGAGGAGGGACTGTGCACTCCGAAGAAGCTGTCCAGCCTGTCTGGGACAGAGATTTGGGTACAAGTAGCCCAACTTTTTTTCCAGGAGTGGTAGTTTTTTGCATTGGGCTTTGGCACGAAGAGCCAGTGCTGCGTAGTGGCTGGACTAAGACTTTGGAAGAGCAGGGTTCGAATCCCTGCTCAGGGGAGGGAAACCTGTTGCAGCAAGTCTTTGAGCCTCAGAGGAAACCAAGCACAGACCCCCAAAAAAGCTCTCAGAGAGTCAGCATGTTATACCGGTTTGAGTGTTGGACAAGGAGCCTCGGAGACAAGGGTTCGAATCTCTGGTTGGCCTTGGAAATCTTGGGTTAACCTTGGGCAATATGGATTTTCTCATCCAGAGCAGAAGGCCATGGCAAGAAAAGCCCATGAAAGGTTCGCTTTAGGATCATCCTAAATAGGAGACAACTAGAAGTCACACAGCAATGCTACCCCTTTTTATATTTGGGAAAGGGTAGAGATCAGGGAGGGGGTTGCCAACTGTTTTCTTAGGGAGGCCTCTTCTACATCTAGCCTGCATGATTTGAGAAGGAACGTGTTGGAGATCTATTAGTTAAATTTACTCCAAGAAGCTGAAAGGTGCATGCTTGGTTCTTCCAACACCCTCCAAGAACCCTGTAAGGTAGGTCAGAGAGAGACACAGGAGAGAAAGCCTAGCCCAAGTTCACCCAATGAACTTCATAGCTAAGAAGAGAAGTGTCACTTGAGTCCTTCACGACCCTAGCTGATGCTCTAACCACTGCACCACACTGACCATTTCCGCACTAGACTTTTATAGTGCTATCATTCCACTTCCAACATGCTAAGGAATCCTGGGATTTGCAGTTTAGGGAGGGGCCTTAAAGGCTGTGGGATCCCATAGGATGTTGAAAGTGGAATAATAGCACTATAACAATCTAGTGCAGAAATGGCCACTGCCACACAACATCACACAGGCTCTTGTTATGTCCACTCTTTTCTGCTGCCCCAACGGAGGGAAAGTCTTAACCCAGAACATAGGAAAGTTTGTTTGTTTGTTTATTGGACTACAGCTCTCAGAATCCCCGGCGGCCAGGATTCTAGGAACGGCGGTTTAACAGGGTGCAACCTCTCCAAGTACAAAATGGTCTTTTTTTGCACTTGAGCGGAGCTGTCCCTGTTGAATTTTGGCTGCTTTGTCTTTCGTTTCTTTTATTAATATTTATATATGGTATACAGCTTAGATAAAAAAATGTCAAAGCTGTTTACATCAATAATACATGAAACAGACACGCAGCCCACAAACAGACAATACACGCGTTAATGCTCCCTCTGTGTGGCGAGGAAGTGGGGAAGGATGATTAAAAATTCCTCGTCTCAGAAGAAGCGGAAGAGATCTTAGATCCATCTCCGTGGCGGATGTTGGCTCTGGTACCAGTCAGGACAGTGATCTACTTGGGGTTTAGTCCAAAAAAAGTGCTGCCCAATGTGCTAAATCTCTTTTTTGGGGGAGAGGTTGATCTCAGCACTTTGGATGCTAAAGATTCATTCAGAGGAGGCTTTGCCTTGTCTTGCTCCGAAGCTGAGAGAGTGTGACTTGGCTGGAAAGTCATCCAAGGGGTATCCAGGACTGAGCAGGGATTCAGACTCTGGTCTCCCAAAGTCCTAGTTCAACATTTGCCCCGCTGGGTGTCTTCAGATCAGCTCTGAGTTAGCGGCACCCCTCTCCGGCGGTTCTTTTCATTTTGGCGAGATTTATTCGGAGGTGGTTTGCCGTGGCTTTCCTCTGAGGCTGAGAGAGTGTGGCTCTGCCCAAAGGGAACCCATCGCAGAGCAGAGACCCGAACCCCGGTCACACGGAGACCTAGTCCAACATTCAGGCCACCGCTTATATTATTCTTGAGTCCATGCACTCTGCCTTGAAGTGTTAGCTTTCTATTTTTCCACAGTACCCAGAAATTGTGCATAATTCCAAAAAAGAAACTTGAATAATCCGTTACTTAAGCTTTCTGTCCTGGGATGGAAAACTGAAAGATGCAGACATGGGTTTCTCGTGTAGTTTTGGAGACCGCAAATGGGACATGTCCACTAATAAAATCCCACCGAATGCCGTATTTTCCCATCTCTTGACTGCACGTCACTGAGAGATCTTCTAAAGGGCGAGCATCGTCCATCTTTTCCTCCTCACATTGTCCCTCCCCAATAAGACATCCTTTATCTTTGCCCTTTTGCAACCGTGTGGCTTGCAGATTTATTGCGGAGAGCGGTGAGAGCGGCAGGAAATGTTGCAACAGGAAGTTTTATATCGCTCCGGCCCTGCGCCTTCCAGCCTCCCTTCCTCCCTTCCCACTGCATTGAAAGCTTCCTGCAGAAAGGAAAGCAACCCAGCTCTTTAAACATTTAAAGGGCTTATTTAAACACTGTTATCTCTCCTTGGGAAGGGGGGAAAAAGAGCAAGAGAATGAGCATATTTAACGGCTATTTTTAGCACTCGGCGTAGGACGTAAGCGGATAATTTCAAACTCTGCCGCGGGAATGTTAATTGCTTACCCAGCCCTCTTCTTTGGGATTCTGTAAGCCGAAAGAAGTTGCAGGCAGGCTAATTGGGGGTTTTGGTGAGAGGGTGCAGGACTTTGGATGGCTCAGTGGGCTAAAATTGGGGTTTTGGAGGCTGCAGTAGCAGGGTCCCTCTGTACCGCTTTGGACAGACCTTTCTTGGGTGACTTGTGTCCACTTTTGGGCATCACCGTTTGGGAAGGATATGGACACGGTGGAAGGTGTCCAGAGGAGGGTGACCAAAAATGGCCAAAGGCCTGGAAACCAAGCCATGTGAGGAAGTACTATGGAGTTGGGTGCATTTTGCTTGGACAAGACAGGAGAGGTGATGTGATATGTGTGCATATGTGTCTTCAACTTGCTTGTCAACTTATGGCAACCCATGCATTTCACAGGGTTTTTTTAGGGAAGGAATACTCCGAGGTGGAGTTTTGCCCATTCCTTCCTCTGAAATATAACCTACAGAACCCAGTATTTGTTGGTAGACTCCCATCCAAAGACTAACCAGGGCTGACCCTGCTTAGCTTGCAAGATCAGATGGGATCTTGTCCCTTGCATGTGCATATGCATCTTAAAGTTGCTGGTTGACTTATGGCGACCCCATTAACTTCATAGGGTTTCCTTAGGCAAGGAATACTCAGAGGTGGTTTTGTCAGTTCCTTCCTCTGAAATATGGTCTACAGCACCTGGAATTTGTTGGTGGTCTCCCATCCAAGTACTAACCAGGGCTGACCCAGCTTAGCTTCCAACATCAGATGGGATCTGGGGTGTTCCAGTGCCTTCAAGCTTCCTGGGGACCCTGGGCAACTCCATGAATTTTGTAGGGAATTCTCAGAGGTGCTTTTGCCAGTTCCTTCCTCTAAACAGAGCCTATTGCATCCAGGATTTGTTGGCCGTCTCCCAGCCAAATACTAACCAGGGCTTTTTATTGCTCCAAGCCTTGAAGAATTGAATTTTTATGGGAAACAGGCCTTGTAGAATGTGCTGGACTATTTTTTTTTTAATGGTTCATGTTTTTAACAGGTTTGAATTTTACGATGGCTTAATTGCTTTTCAACTTCCATGTGATGGGGGATTTTTAACTAAATTTTAATTCTTCCAAGGTGCCTAGAGTCCCAAAATAAAAATAATAACAACTTCTATTTCATTTATATTCCATGTTTCTCCAGTGTGTACAAACTTTTAAAAAAACAATATAGTAGAGAAGTTTAAACACAGTTAAATCAAACTCTGATTAAAAAAAAGCACGAGTTAAAAATGCAAATTAAAACTAGTTTGTAAAAACCACGTATAAAACGTAATAAAATAGAAGCAGAAATAACAAATAGAAATAATGCAGCTTTCGTTTTGCCCCGTCCTCTGGGGACTTGCCACGTTGCATCACATCTCACACTCCTTCACAAAACAAAACCCATTATCCCCACTCAGATGCCCTCTACAAGGTGCAAAGGAACATTTTTGCTGCATTATGAGGATGCCTTGGACAATTTTAGGACCAGAAGAATTCCTATTTATCCAACAAGAAGTAATCATGAAGTCACTTCTTGTTCAATTCCTTTCTTTCTTTTTTAAATGGCTTATCTGCAAACTAACAAGTGGCACCGGTGAAGCAAAATTGTGACCATATATCCCCCAATATAGAGGGCATTTGGATTTGCAACTTCTTTTGCAAAATATTTGACCCCTGGGGCCACAAAAACGACACAGAGATGGCCTTGTTCAACCTCTCCCTGGGCTCGATCGTGGTTTTAATTCTTTATTGATTTTGCCAAAAATTAATGGTGGTTTTAAAAGGTGGCAAGTCAGCCTGGAGCTCCCTGTTGTCCCCTACAAAAAACCCTTTAGGAGTCTTCACCCTGTTTTCCAATGTAAAAGAAAATTCCCATCTCGATAAACAAGATTCTCCGTCTCTCCTGGCTGAAGCGCCGAATGTATTACAAAGCCACTATAACCTTTCCTCGTGGGAGCCCTGAATTAAAGGAAATATTTTACGATTCCATGCTTCGTTATGCTTTATTAAAAGCGGTACGTCAGCTTTCCCTTGCCACGTTCCCCAGATGGGTTGGTTTCCACTGGCTCTTTTATTTTCCCCTATTCATAAAATAGTATCTTATGCCATTTCCACACGAGGCTGCTATAGCGCTTTGATCCCGCTTTCAACATCCTATGGAATCCTGGGGTTTGCAGTTCTGAGAGGGGCCGGCCCCTTATAGTCGGAAGGGACTCCAAAGGGCATCTAGTCCAACTCGGTGCAACGCAGTAAAGCACAACTACCACACTCCTAAGAAATGCCCACCCAACCTCTGTGTACAGACCTCCAAAGAAGGGGAGTCCATCCTTCTCCCGGCCCGTAACTTCTGCTGCCGTGGTGGCGCAGTGGTTAAATGCCCGTACTGCAAGCCACAAGGTTGTGAGTTCGATTCTGCCCGGCTCCAAGGTTGACTCAGCCTCCCATCCTTTTGCAGGTCGGTAAAATGAGTACCCAGCTTGTTGGGGGCATGTATAGAAATGTTTCGAAATACATGCTATTTCTAAGTTGTTCGCCGCCTTGATCCATACAGAGAGGCGGGATACAAATAAATAAATAAATAAATAAAAAAGAAGTTCTTCCTAATTTATTTTTACGAACCATCAAAAGTAACGTCTTTATATATATATTTTTCTCAGTGATACCTTCCTTTCCTTTACCGTGTTTTTTTCTCCAGAAGGATTGTTACCAGAACCCAAAATAAAGGGGAAAAAAACTTTCTGAAAACATAAAAAGGGACAATAAAAGATCAACTAAACCTCCCCTTCTTTTCTAAAAATAGTTATCTCGCTCCTCCATCCTCTTCCTCTTCTTCCACAATCCTTACGTAAAAGACATTATTGCATCCTATCAGAACTTCACCAAGGTGTCCGGAGAGCTCACCATCAATGCACTCTTTTGTATTTGCAAAATACAGAGGCAAAGTAGCCCTTATATTCTAATCCCCACTTCCTTTTCACCATCACCGGCTTCCCGGTCAGCCCATTGAGGAAGCGCTTTGGATTAAAATGTTTTAACCAATTAACAAAGTCCCTTAGTTGTTCCCCGGAAGGTTTGGTTTCCTTTGGTCGTCTCCAAACACGTTCCATCTTATCAGGAGTGGGGAGGGGGGAGAAATGTGGTCGCACTTTTAAGACTGATTTTTATTTTAACACAACCTTTCCTGGATATCAATCCACTTCTTCGGATGGCGGAGCAATATTAAAGCCTCGGGTTATAAAGCGTTATGGGATGGAATGTAACAGTGCTGAGATTCTGGGCCCCAACCCGGCTCCGTGCTTTACCTGGGAAGGCACAGGCAGACTGGTATTTCAGTCCATCCCAAATTAGCACCCAGAAAGACCCAGCTTGTCAGTATCCTTCTTGAACCGTGGTGCCCAGAACTGGACACCGTCTTCCAGGCGAGGTCCGACCCAAGCCGAATAAAGCGGCGCTCCTCATCCCCTCGCTCTGCACACCATCTCCCCGTTCTTGCAGCCCGGAATTGCCCTTCGCTTTTTGGCGGCTGCATCCCACTGCTAGATTTATGTTTCGCTTGTGGCCGACTAAGATCCCTAAATAGCTTCAGCTTGGTTTATTTAAGACGGAAGATAAGCGCACGTCAAAAGAAAGGATGCTCGCATCAAAGCAACATCAAGATGATGAACGCTTTATGGAGAAACACAAAAGAGGAGGTCTAACTAGGGGATGGATGGATCTGACAGCTTTGTTTTCCTCTCCTGCCATCTCCGATGTGGATCAGTTTGTGAATTCTGTAACGGGGGGCGGGGGGAATATTCTGGGCAGGTATAAATCTAAATATAGCAGCTAGGCCTTACTAGAGGAGAGCCACTGACTCAATGGGCCTTACGTAAGTGTCAGCTCAGCCACTCAAAAGGTCCTTTATTTAGAGCCGGCGATTGGCTTTCGGCCACAGGTGGGAATCATGCAGCTCTCCTGATGTCCGTACACTGCATCTCCCAGCGTTCCTTATCATCATTGCTTATGCAATGGCTCATGGGCATTGCAGACCATTTGGAAAGCTGCTCCATGCCTTCCCTTGATCTACAACAAGAGCGGGTGTCACAAAGCCCTTGGGATGTTGCTGGCCTATGACTCCCAGCCGCCTCGGGTAACATAGGAAACATAGTTTCCCAGAAAGCTAGGAAAATTTCCTCTTTTGGACTGCAGCCTCCAGACTTCAGGGGGATTCTGGGAGCTGCAGCCCAGAGACGAGGACTTTCCCCAAGCAGTGCTAACGACTAGGCAGAGCTTACCTTTCTATGGCAGAAGCCATGGATGGACATCACAAGTCTGAAAGACGGGTGGCATCTCCTTCTCTGGGCCCGCCTGGTTTTAAAGACTTGCAGGGGAAGGATTTATTTCAATCCCATCATCCTCACAGGCACGTGTGGTGAGGACACAGGGCCTTCTTTGTAGCGGCTCCCAGGTTGTGGAACCCTTTTCCTGATAGAGGGGTCAATTTAGCCTCCTCCCTGCTTTCTTTCCACTAACCTTTGTCAGCTAGGCAGCCTTTTAACTATTTTTTAAAAGCCTTTGTAATAGAACATTTTGGCCAACATCTATTTTAAAATATTGTAAGCTGCTTTTGGTCCTAGGCTGAGAGAAAAGTAGGGTATAAGAGGAAGGAAGGAAGGGAGGGAGGGAGGGAGGGAGGAAGGAAGGAAGGAAGGAAGGAAGGAAGGGAGGGAGGGAGGGAGGAAGGAAGGAAGGAAAGAGGGAAGGAAGGAAGGGAGGGAGGAAGGAAGGAAGGAAGGAAAAGGAGGACGGGCAGCAACAGACTAACACGGCTATGCCTTTGAACGCAGCTACTGTGGAAAGAAAGGTGTCAGAGCCTTCAGAGCATACCTTCTCTCCCATGGATGAATTTTGAGCAAAATACCATTACTGCGCTCATTTTTTTTATGGGGATCTATCTCATTTGGAACTATTGATCCTCCTTTGCTCTTGGCACCATTATATTTTAACGCCCGGCTGTGGCATCGATCCAGCTGAGCCACAGCTAGAAATGGAACCACTGCTTCATAGAATCATAGAATCATAGAAATGTAGAGTTGGAAGAGACCCCAGGGGCCATCCAGTCCAATTCCCTCCCATGCAGGAACACCCTCAAAGCTCTCCCTTGGACAGATGGCCATCAAGCCTCTGCTTAAAAACCTGCAAGGAAGGAGACTCCACCACACTCCAAGGCAGCAGATTCCACTGCCGGACAGCCCTGACCGTCAGGAAGTTCTTCCTGAGGTTCAGGTGGAATCTCCTCTCCTGCAGCTCGGATCCATTGCTCCTTGTCCTGGTCTCTGGAGCAGCAAAAAACAAGCCCTTTCCCTCGTCTACGTGGCATCCCTTCTCTTCCTCTCCTCCTTCTGCTGCTCTTCCCCTTATCCTCTTTCTTCCTCTTCCTCTCCTCCTCCTCCTCCTCTCCAATCTTCCCCTCTTCCTCTTTTTCCCTCTTCCTCCTCCTCTTCTTCCGGAGACCCAGCGCGATGCAATGGTTTGAACATTAGACTTCGACTCTGGAGAACAAGCTTCAATTCCCAGCTTGGGCTTGGAAACCCACTGGGTGACCTTGGGTGTGTCACACACTCTCGGCCCCAGAACACCCCATAATGAGTTTGCCATAAGACGGCTCCTTCTTTTCCTGTCCTTCTTCCTCAAAAGAATATTAAATTTGGAGAATTCTAACCACAAGCCACCCTTTGGTAAGAAAAAGAAGCCCTACCTGGTTCATGGACCTATGAAGGAGAAGGAAGAACTGGTTAAAGCAACCATTTGGAACTAAATCTGTCCCATCCCCCTTTGCCAAGCCACCTAACGAAGCCAAGATTTAAAAACCTCGGCCTTATACTTAATAGCCGACGCTCTAAAAATGGAAACCTTCTCCGAGACATGTTCATTTGCATGAGAGCTGGGGGAAATAATGTCAGCTGTCCCCGGGTTTGCCAAAGACAAAAGAGACGGTCGTTTGTTAGGCTTGGAAATGTCTCCCTCGGTTGCTCCAGATGGCATTCCGAGCTACCCCACAGAGCCTGAAAATCTTTCTTTTTCAAAAATACTCGCAATTTCTCCCACACCAAAAGGGGGAAAGATTTAAAAAGGGCCCCTGATCCAGCCCTGACCACCCCTTCCTTCTTCCACCTTCTGTCCCCCTTTTGGGGTCCCCCAGATAGGTTGGACTTGGAGGAGGAGCTGTGGGTGGGGGGCAAAATGATGCCCTTAAATAAGCATCTTGCTCCCCCAATTGGAATTAGATTTTGTGGGGATTCTGGGAGCTGTAGTCCAAAGAAGGCAATTTTGCAAGCCTTGGTGAATACCAAGCAGAGCCTAGCTTCCATCGAGATGGGATCCATGCAGCTGTCTGGATGTTGCTGGACTACAAATCCCAGCATTTTAACCCTTGGCTGGGCTGGCCAGAGAGCCACTAGGAGTCACAGTTCAACAATGTCTGGAAGGTTGCAACATCCCCACCCCTCCTTGAAGCCACCTTTTCCTAAGCTGACACCCAGCAGATGTCATGGACTCCAGTACCCATCAGCCCCAGGCAGCAGGGTGTTGTCAGGGATGATGGGACACACAGTCCAACATCCAGAGGCAACAACTGGGCCACTCCCTCTGCAGAATTTCCAAATATGATCGTTACCCACACTTTCCTCCTCTTCCCAATACTCACCCTAATGATTTGGGTCAGCTTGCAACTCACCAGCTTCCTCTGCCCTCCCCCCAACCCACCCCCCCAATTTCCTTCCCATTATTAATAATCCCTTTGCTCCCCCTCCATAACGCCAGGCTGCTAATAAGATTAAAACATATCTCTCCCGCACAGCATCGATCCATAATGCTGATTTACAGTTACTTCGCCGCCGTTACAAAAACAGACTTGCTACCTTAATCCTTATCCGAGCCACGGAGGAATAATGGCTAATTAATACCTTTCTGCTTCCCCCGTTTCTCCAAGAGATGAACGCCTATCAAATATTCATTGGGAACAATCCTGTTCTTGTCTTTGAGGTTGATCTGCCAACTCCGTCCCCGTCGGTAACCGATATTCCCTGGGAAAACCGGTTAGTAGCCAGTGATGGGGTCATGGTTGCATTTGCCCCTCTTGGTGGAGCAAGTGATAGGTCTGAAAAGGACCTCATGGCATCTGAGGTGGCTTCCATGTCAGCAAGGAAGAGCCAATGAAGGTTGGTGGCTTCCATGCTGGGCATGTGAATTTGTTCTGGGTTAATCTGAATTTGGAAAGGTCAGTCCAAAAAGTTGAAGACTATCTTTCAAATTTGGACAACTTCTTTAAAATTTTGGACGGAAACACAGGATGAATTCACTATCTCCGTGGACATGGAAACCACCTCAGCTAACACAAGAAGGACCACCAAGAAGTTAGATATGACACAGCACGGAATGCAGACCAGGAGAAGTTACTTACTTCAGCAGATGCAACCAGGGACATTTCTGCACTAGACTGTTATACTGCTATTATTCCACTTGCAACATCCTATGGAATCCTGGGGTTTGCAGTTTAGGGAGGGGACAAAGGGTTCCACAGGGTGTTGAAAGTGGAATAATAGCAGTATAACAGTCTAGTGCAGAAGTGGCCCAAGCAGCTGATGTAGAATATTGGCTATTATTACGATTGGGCGAGAAACGGCACAAAATACCTCCATTTTTAGGCCTGGTCCAGCTGCTGGCTCTTAAGGTGGGTTAGCAAGGGGTCAGCCCACGTTAATTAGTATCACAGATGTAACTAACTGGATGATTTAGAATATTGGTCATTATCATTGCTACAATTTTTAGATGGGAAAAGCCCCAGAAAAAACAGCTCCATTTTCAGGGTTGATCCAGCTGCTGGATTTTAAGGTGGGCTGGAGAGGGTCCCAACATTACTTAGCTATGCAAATGTTAACGAAGTCGCTGATGAAGGATGCTGGTGGTTATTATTATTGCTGTTAAGTGGGAAGTGCTCAAACCAATACTAAGTTTTCCGGGGGAGCTCAGGAAGAAAAGACTTGGGGCTGTACTTTGGGGCCCGAATTACATGTGAAGATTTTGGGGGCCCATTTTTGAGGACACGATTTGCAAATCCTGCACCGTCAGAGAGAGGAACTAGAATTGTGGTCTCTTCCAACTCTACGACTCTAATGCTAATAATAGTTTAATTCTATTTTTTAATTGCATTGTCCTTTTAAATTATAAGCAGCTTGGAGTTGCAATTTGGGGGGCAAAGCGGGATATAAATCTGTACCCTCGACATCACCGGCAACAGGGATGCGTGGCCGTGGCGGCAAAGCCAACTTGGCAACGCCGCCTCCCAAGATGGAGCGCGCCTGACAGGAGACAGCCCGCGCTGCCACCTCCGCGGGAGAAGCAGCCTCTAATTTTTGCAGATTGCCTAGCCCGGGTGTTTATATAATTAGCGGCAATGAGTTACATATGTACTGCGAAAGGGCGCGCGGACCCAAATGAACAGCCTGGGCGTAGGTTAGGTAATCAGAGGAGCGGCAAAGCAATTTGCAGGCTCTTGATTAAATCTGGGAGGTGGTGGCATCGTCGGTGGAAGGCTTCCAGCCTGGAGTCTCTCTGCCTCTTCCCCCTCCCTGGGACATAAAAGGCGGGGAGACGAAAATACAGATTGTGCGCCAGGAAGAGGGGAAAGTCACCAGCTTTCTGTCCAGCATTTTCCCCCCCTGGTGTTGCACGAAAGACAGATTTCAGTCTGGGATGGAGAAAATGTTTTTTTTAAAGAAATAGCCATGGGAGGTGAATTCGAACCCTGGACACGGTTTGCGGTCCAGGGTTCAAATTCACCTCCCCTGCCTATTTTTTTGAAAAACATTTTACTAGGGAATAAGACAAACAATGCAAAACAATACAATGCAAAAAAAGACATTAGAATAGACTAAACAGTCCTGAAAACTAAAATTATACCTAACTGTAAAACACTACAGATGACTAACATTGATTCCTCCCCTTGCTGTAGGCAGCTCATGGTAACTGAATATTTTAATATGCATTTTAACTTTGTTTAAGGTGTATTTTAATGTTTATATGTTGCACTTTTAACTATGTTTTCTTTTTAAGCTATTGCAGTATTAAACTATTGCACTATTTAAACTATTGCACTATTAAGCACTATTAAACTATTAAGCTCTGAGTGCTTTTGAGGAAAAAACTGGGATATAAATAAAGAGAATAACAATAAATAATAAAAACAGTTACACATAACTAAAAGGAATTATAATTGGTTAAAATCACTTATCGACTTATTCTGTACAGTATGTTAAGATTCAACTAATTTTGAAATAATTATGATTACTCAGGTAGAGTTAAATCTAATTCATGTAAATTTAGCTTTACGTCAATTGTAAACAAAGGCAGGCCGATGGGGCGAGTTTGAGTCATGCCACTTCCTAGACTTTTTCAGACTGCGAGTCCCAGCATCCCCCAGGCCTGGTGACATGCTGCCCTGGGGGATTCTGGATGTTGCAGTTAAAGAGAACTTTTCCAAATGCAGGTTCTGCATACATCCAATCCTAAGTCCTTTGGGCCCAATATCCTCCCCTTTCCCTAATTTTCTTTCTTTAGCTTTTCAGTTTTTAATTTTATTTTTGGGTGCAATTTCTCTCAAACAAAAGGCCTTTTGGGTACAGTTGTTCTTCACATGGGAATTTTGATTTCCCTAATACATTAATGCATTTTTGATGTAATTTTGGAGTTGGCAGCTGCAAAGTTGAATCAGAACAAAAAAAAAAGAAAAAGTGTAGGGATCTTGCAGAGGGGATACCTGGGTATTGCCAAAGTCCAGGTGGACTAGAACTCCCAACAGCCCCAGCCAGCATGGCCAATGGTCAAGGATAATGGGTGCTGTGACGCAGTTTGAGAGAGAACTCTCTTCTGATCTGCATAACAGGCTCAGAAGTGCAGGGGAATACAGCTTGCTCAAGAAAAAATAAATAAATTGGTACCCTTTTATGTTGCAACCAAGGGGGAAAACACTTTTGTGTGAAGACATGACAGCAGGGCCTACTTTGTTGTCATGCTTCGGTTGTGGAATATCCTCCCCTTTGCAGCCGGATCAGTGCCAAGGTTGATTTCATATTGGCTGTATTAAAAATCTGTATTTTTAATCGGATTTTTTTAAAAAAGTAAACTGTAAGCCCTTTCTTTCCTTCTCTCTCTGGCTGAGTTAACTTCTTTTGCACTTTAAACTCAGCTTGCAGCAACTGAAGTAAGCTGATGACAAAAGGGGAAGGTAGGAGTTGGAGAGAGAAACTGGGACATTTTAAAAGCAACTGTAAAAGTGGGAAGGCAGAAAATATAGACTTTGCACAATTCCAAAGTTCTAATTCCCACATGCTTAACCCCATAGATGAAGACAGGATTCCACCTGTCGTTTTCAATAGCACAGCTTATTTGCACGTTTAAAAGTCTTGCAACGATGACGGTTTTTAAAGCTGTATTTTTGCTGTGAGCTGACTTAGGTTCCCATATGGAAAGAAAGTCAGGACAAAAACCAGCACAAAGAGCCACGTATAAATATTTGCATTTAAAATATTGTTCAGATTCTGATGGCTCATTTCAGCAGACGAGGCTTGCTTCAGAGACGGCAGGGACTGATTTGCATCTATGCAAATGGGGAGCACACTTCCCCACCTCTTTAGAAAGGGGTCGCTTGAGTTTCCCGGCTCGGCCCCCGTTTGCCTTAATGGGCCAGACAGCTGGGCACGCAGATGCGTCAGAGAGAGAAGAGCGTAAGCTCGGTCCAGAGCGTAGCAACCAAAAAGGCGATGGACCGAATTGCTTCGCAGGCTGCTGGCCACCCGTGCAGAAAAATCTTTGCCATTTGCATACAATTCCCAGAGTGCCGTGCGGGCGGCGGGAGTGGCAGTGGGCACAGCTGGTTGCCATAAGCCGCTTAGCTGTTTCCAATTCTGTCCAAGGCCTGCATGCATGTGCATGTGTGCATTTCTCTCTGTGCAGGCACTTCATTTGGAATGCAGCTTGCATTGCCTTCTCGTACGGCATCTCCTCTGAAATTTGACCATTTTGGCTCTTCTTTCCCCCACAAAAAACAAATTCCAGACCAGCCTTTTAACAGGACTTTGGGGAGTCCTCTCGTCCTAACCGCCCCAGTTATGCTGCAGGCCAGCACTGTGCATTTCTAATGCTCTCTTGAACTGCAGGGAAGACAGACGGAGATCTGTGACGGGACTGCCTTTCTTGCGGTGCGGGCCGCTGGGGTGGAGCTGCAGGGCAGATTTAGACCTCTGAGGCTCTCAGGGTGTGGGGCACAGTGCCAAAAAGTAGAGAGAGGAAAAAAAGCCACACACGGAGAGAGAACCAGAAGAAAGATACAGATTTTGAGTTACTATTTGTGGTCGGAATCCTCTTGCGGGGGTATGTTTTTGTAAGTGGATTTAGGTCTTGCAGCAATTACAACGGGGCGGTTCCGTAACAACTGGGCTGCTGTTGTGTTACTAACATTGGGAGCCGGCCAAGTGACCAATGTGTGTTGGGACTGATATGTAACAGGATCAATGTGTATCACTGCCAGCAGCATCTTGTGCCAACAGCCAGCCAAGGTTCACAGCTCTCCAATTAGAGTCTTTCATCAGCAAAGTTTGTAAAGTTTGTTAGCCAGCTACCTGTTGTTGTTTTCACAGTCCGAGTCTGCAGTAAATCCAGAGCGACAGTCCAGTAGCGAAGTCCGTACACAAAGCAAGGGTCAAGGTTTCCAGGAACACAAGCAAGGGATCGAAACGACAAGATCAGTTGTTTGCAAGGCTTCTTCCCATCCCGTTCCCTGTTTATATAGGCTGACCGCCTCCCCCAGTTGTTTGCCTAATTGATGCATCCTCAGAATAGAAATGCTTTGAGTCTCCTGGGCTCTTCCTATGCTGGCTACCATAAGGATTCTCCCCTTCAAGTCTCTGTGTTGTGGCTGTTGGGAAGAGTCCTCTCCGGATCTTGGATGGGGGCACGACAAGCAGGGGCATGACTAGGTCCGAGCTTTCCAAACTTTTCATGTTGGTGACATACTTTTTAGACATCAGTGGCGGCAGGGGCAGCCCCTTAACCTGGGCCTGGCCTGCCACAGTGGCGGGAGAGACAGCCCCTCCACCTGTCACATTTGCATGACACATCTGCATACTACAGAGGACACATTAACGTGTCACGACACACAGTTTGGAAAGTTCTGGACTAGGGAGCACAGGTGTCCCGTTATGCCTCTTCTTAATTCACTAACAGGGTTTCTTAGCGCCTCTTCTACCTAGCAAAGTGTACGGATGAATAATATCTCAGGCCAAGATCCTGCAAAATCAGACACAATTACAATGATGGGGCTCCATCATCCTGACTGTTGTTGGGTGCCTTCAAGTTGTTTCTGATGTATGTATCATGGGATTTTCTCAGCAAGATTTGTTCAGAGAGGGATTTCCTTTTGCCTTCCTCTGAGGCTGAGAGAGTGGGACTTGCCCAAAGTCACCCAGTGGGTTTCCATGGTTGAGTGGGGAAATCGAACCCCGGTCTCCTGGGTCACAGTCTGAAGCTCAAACCATCATACCATGCTGGCTCTCAAAAATTAATATATATAAATTAAATTGTTAGAAAAGCCAGAAGTTAAATGTTAATTGTGCTTTTTAAGTCTCTATTGTTTCTTTTCCAATTTTCTTTCCGTTTTGTTTGTTTCCCTATTTGGTTGCATTGGAAAGTTTCTAAGAAAAAATATGCAAAGAACTTGCAAAGTCCTGGAGCCCTGCAAACGTTCCCTCTCCGCACCCACCTGTTTGGCTAAGGCAGCTGCACTATCTCAGCCTCCGCAGGTGCGGCCTCCCTCTCGTTCCGTGACAGCGCGAGGGCCTCCCCTCGTGCCGCGCTAATTCGCTCCGCAGGCGGGCACTTCTGTGGCGCTAAGTACCCCTTGACAATGTCACACGCGGCGGACAGAATCCTTTCAACGGCCCCGATAGGAGGGCGGCGGGAATCTTCATTCTCCCCGGGAGGAACGGCTCCCCCAACCACCTCCGGCTGGCGAGCGCCGTATTGTATTAATACTGTGTAAATAGGATATTAAGCCGGCCAACCAAACAATTAAGAGCTGGTAATTAAAATTCATCTTCCCTCACACATGCTGCCGTGTATTAAATGGCAAACATTTAATTAAATACCTCTTACCTCACCGGTTTGGAGGCACGAACAAGAAACACTTGCCGTCTGCACCTTCTGTTGCAACTTTATAGGAATTTTGTTGGGGCCTCCAGTGGCCAAGGTGCAAATAAAACTGGGCTGGTGGAGGGGAGGGGAGTGTACTAGGGATCTCCCGGGAAAAATCTTGCTGCTGTTTTGGTTTTAAATCAGGTTAAAAGTGAGAGGGGAGGAGGCTCATCAAGGGCCTAAAGAGCTGCAGAACAGCACAGAGCTCTCCGAATTGACTTAGTGATGTCATCGCATGGCCATCTCTGATTGGGCACTGTGGGCCCCCTTGGGAAGCCTATTTGGAGAGAGGGCAAAACTTCCTGCCCTCACTCCGAAAATAATAATATGGCAATCTGAGAAGAACCTCAGGTTAGAGATTGGTGCAACAAAGGAAAAAAAAAACTATTGTTTTTGAAACACTGAAAGGTACTGGTTAATTAAAATGATAAAACACTAGCCTCTCACGCATGCTAAAAAAGAGTTTAGAGGCTCTTCCACACTAGAGAATTATAGCAGTACCACGCCACTTTAACTGCCATGGCTCCATCCTATGGAATTCTGGGATCTGAAATACAGGGCCTTTCCGCACTACACTGTTATGGTGCTACTATCCTACTTTCAACCTTCTGTGGAATCCTGGGATTTGCAATTTAGGGAGGGACCTTCAAAATTCCCCGCCAGAGAATTCTTTGGCCGCAGGAAACTGCAAACCCCAGAATTGCACAGGAAGTTGAAAGTGGAACAATAGCACTACAACAGTGGAGTGCGGAAATGGCCTTAGGCAGGGCTCCTTGGAACTCTTTGCCTCCCCAAACCCCAGATTCCACAGGATGCAATTATACTGGATCCATAGTTTTATAAATCTAGAGCATGAAAGAGCCAGGGGAAACTCCAACTGTGTCTGGATTGTACTTCAGAAAAATGTGAAGGAAACTGGCCTTTCTGGAACCGGGAAGAAAAAGTCCCTGCATGCAGAAAGCCAACATGTTAGGAGAAAGGTTGCTCTCCCTTACACCCTCACTTTCTACATGCAGGGACCTGGGCACTTCATTTTACCGGACGAGCGTTCAAGGACATACAAGCACATCCATGCACACTTGCAACCTGGGTAGGGTAGTGGCGACTGTCAGGAAAAGGCGCAGCGAGGGAGGGACGGTGTGCTGTAACCTTCCAGAGACCGGGAGGAAAAAATGAAGACGTTTAACAGGGCTTGCGTCGCCTTCCTCCTGGCATCAGCCACGTAGGCGTTATGGATGATTCTATCTGCCGCAGATCTGTTTTTCATTAGCGGCTGGCGGCTGGGTGTAATAGGCCAGATAAAAAGCAGGTGCTTACATCGTTTTTATTGGTCACTATTTGGTGTCATAATCGGGACGTGATTTATGGGAGTGTCACAGCGGCGCAACAGGCGAGCCGGGGAGGGGAGGAGGGGGACGCCGCAAGGAAGAAGGACAAAGAGACCAGCCTCGTACCCTCCATCATTTCATGGATGGCGAGAATTATTCACGAAGGACGGACAAGCTAGGCGAGGCTGCAGCCGTTTGCTTTTGCCTGAGTTTTTGGGAAGGGCTGAATCCTGCCCACGCTTCTTCTCTCCATCTTCGTCAAGTCCACGGAGTGTGCTTTGGACTCACTTTGCAGCAAAGTTGGAGACAAAGGGGGGCAGAAAATGGGATTTTAAAATGCATTGAAAAAAAATGGGATAACAGGATTAATTGGGACTGTTCTTGCCCAATCAGGATGGTTGCAGGGAGTGGGGTTTAGCCTGAAAAGCCCAAATCTCACTGTGCCGCCCAGTGTCCAGTTACTGGCCAGTTGTACGGACACATCCGGTGGCCTCTCGGTACCAGAGATGAAATGGACGACCTCCTAAACCCAAATCTATTGCAACCTGGCTGGGATGAAGACAGCTTTGGTCACCTTGGTGGGTGACCCATACTGTGCTGTGGACACGGAGACCGCACTCCTCTTGGTCCTGCTGGACATCTCAGCAACTTTGGATATCATTGCCGATGGGGTCTTTCTCAATTGTCTCCCTGGAACGAGATTAAGGGGCACTGCTTTGCCACAGCTTCCCGTTCTTCTTGGAGGGATGAGTTCAGAAACCGACACTGGGGGCAATTCCTGTTCAGTGTGGGAAAGAATGATTGAGAGGGAAGAGACCCCAAGGAGCATCAAGACTGACCCTCTGCCTTTCAGGGAGGCACAGCTAAAGCACTCCTGAGACATGGCCGTCCAGTCGCTATTTAAAAACCTCCAAAGAAGGAAACTCCGCCACACTCCATTCCACTTCCAAAGAGTTCTTGCAATGTGGAACCTCTTTTCTTACAATTTGCATCCCTTGGTTCATGTCCTAGTCTCTGGAGAAGCAGAAAAAAGGTTTGCTCCATCCTCCACATACCATCCTTTCATGACCCCTCTTAACCTTTTCTTCTCCAGGCTAAACATCTCCAGCTCCCTCAGCCGCTTCTCAGAGGGCTTCATGGCTTCCAGACCCTCCACCATTTTGGTCACGCTCCAGCTTGTCGATATCCTTCTTGAATTGAGGTGCCCAGAACTGGACACAGGATTATTCCAGATGGGGTCTGACCAAAGCAGAATAGAGTGGTACCATTACCTCCCTCGATCTAAGCACCATATTGATGCAACCAAGAATCACATTGGCTTTCTTGGCTGCTGCATCACACTGCTGGCTCATGTTCAGCTTGTGGTCCACCAAGACTCCTAGATCCCTTTCACATGTACTGTTATCCAGCTACGTGTCCCTCATCCTATAATGCCTGGCATCACCCATCTGGTTGGTCACCTTCCTTTGGACACACTCCAGCTTGTCAATATCCTTCTTGAATGGTGATGCCCAGAATTGGATTATGCCAGGTGGGGTCTGACCAAAGCAGAAGAGAGAAGTAGCATCAGTTGAAATCTACCCTGGGGAGGTGGTCTTCTTATCCTTCTTGCCCCAGTGGCTCCTGGATTATCCAGGGGGAGTCCAGGGCAGTCTTAGCTCCCCTTCCCTCTCTCCCTAACAGTAGAGCCGGCTCCACCGTGCCGTGCTTCCTGACGACCTGGAAACGTAGCCAATTGGGGTTAATATCCTTAATACTATTTGCTTTTTTAAAAAGAGATTTAACCTGGGCTGGTTTTGCTCATGCCAAGACAGGACGGCTTGATAATCAGAGGCCGGGTGGTGGTAATGAATCTACTATCCAAACAAGGAGCAAAATTGTAAAAGGGGCGGGGAGGACACACAGAACCAGAGACGCAAATCAATACGGAGAAAGCAAACAGCCTTGGTGCCCAGGCGACCCTGGAATATATTTAGCGACAGGTAAGGTCTTTGGGAGATTCACTGTCCAATCGCCATGCAAATTACGAAGCGCCCCCCCCATCAATGCGACGGGGGAGAGATAAGCCACCTTGATCTATTGTATTTTATTAGCCGGCCCCAGCCTCCTGCACACACCAGCCGTGGAAGCCATCTGCATAAATTATAGATTTAATATTTATCTCTGGCCCGCTGCACAGATGTGAGGAATCTTTAGCAGCATTTACTTCGTCGCAGTAAAAAAAAAAAAGTTTTATTTATAAATCTTTCCCTCTTTTCTCCCCCCTCTCTCTCTCTCTTTTCCCACCACATTGAGACAAGAGCTGTGAAGGAAGGAGAACGCACAGGCAGTATGGTGGAGTGGTTAGAACATGAGGTTGCACCTTGAAAGAGCTGGGTTCAAGTCCCCCGTTCGTTTGGAGATTCACTGGGCGACCTTGGCCTAGAAGCCTCCAAATGTGGTTGAACTACATCTCCCTGAGAAAGCTGGCTAGGCATGATGGGACATGTAGTCCAGCAACATCTGGAGGACCATGCAATGCTCATTTTAACTTCCCAACTCCACCTTAAAACTTCACCCTAAGATGGACGGATGGACACACACGGACACATGCACCAAAAGTGAGTCTTGGACCCAACTTAGTCTCAGTCTCTTACCTGGACTCACCCAGTGGCCTACCTCACAGGGTTGGTTGCAAAGACCTATGGGCCCTGCAAAGACCTATGCAAAGACCTATGGGCCCTGCAAAGACCTATGCAAAGACCTATGTATCCTGCAAAGACCTATGCAAAGACCTATGGGCCCTGCAGACCATTAAAGGAAGGATGCTGGCGACAGAGGCATCATCTCAGCCACATGGCTGCCTGAGCCGCTTAATACTGATGAGCATGATTTGCATACATTTCCCTCCAGGCAAAGTCTTAGGAAGCGGAAAAAACACACATCTTTCCTCCATCCCTGTGCAAGCAAGATTTTCATCTTTAGAAGTGTGAAGACGAACCTCTCTTCTTCTTCTTTTTACATCATTTAACGCATACTAAAATATGCAGTGTCTACCATTTACCTTTACACAGAGAGAATATTATGTTGAGTTGGAGGAACCAAAAAAAATTATAATAAAGATGAGGCTATGAAAATACATCTTGGAAAAAAATTGTATATTCTATGCAGATAATTATGGGATTTCGTGGCTCTCAGAGGTTCTGATTATTTTGGCTGCTCAGACCACGAGCAATCTTTCCCATTGCATTATTTATTTTGGAGTCAATTTGTGCATGCTATTTTGTCCCAGCAAAGGTAGGAGTCCGACAGCGTTGCATTGCAATGCAATGCTAGGTTCACCCAAGGATGGACAGACGGACACACCAAGAGTGAGTCTTGGACCCAACTTAGTCTCAGTCCCTTACCTGGACAGCCATTGCATTGCATTGCATTGGACTGCAAATCCCAGCATCCCTGACCAAGGGTTTTGGGGAGGGCTGAGGTCCCTGGCTCAATATTTGAAGGGATGTGGAGAGAGCAAGTGGGGGTCAGTCAAAAGGAGAGAGATTTGAATGAATCTAGGGAAGCAACAGGGATTTAGGTAGACTTGGGACAGTTAAATTCAGCTGGGATTATGAAGAGACAGAGAATAATTAGGATCAATTAAGATTATGTATCGTCAAACCCCTGAAAAGGTCCAGCGGGCAATGAAGACAGCAAATGGTTCTTCCCCCTCCCGCAGTTCACACTTTCTGTAATTTGCAGAAAATAGGAGTTGGTAACCTGTTTAGTGTTTTCTGATGCTGAATCCACAGCAATGGCATCATCCTCTGGGATCACGGAGGGAAACCCTGGGAATTCCTGGAGGATAACGGTCACTATTTTGCACATTTCTCGTCTATTTTTCACAACTTTGGATTTTCTCCATACAAATACTATTCCCTGTGCAGACCAAAGCAATTTCCTATAATGCTATAATTGTGGGACTTACTGTGTGCAAAAGAAGCCTGTAGCTGATATGCTCAGAAAAATGCCTTTTTTTTCCGCATGGAAAACAGCAGAAAATAATCTTTCAGCATAGAAACATTTTTTTTTCTGTGCAGAAAAGGCCACTGCCTGCACTGTTGCTTTCTGCGCAAAACAACTCTGTGCAAATTTTGCGCAGAAAAAAACCCCGAATTGCAAATAGTGCTCAAAAACTGCACGGGTTATCTTGAGGGCGGAGGAAAAATACACGGATTACTTACTGGGTGCTTCAGCGGTGGGCTTTTGAACTGGGAGGAAGGCAAGTAGATGCCCGTTGAGGTTCTTTGCAACGCTGTGATTCTACGATTGCGCCTCTCTTTCTCCCCTTCCTGATGAATGGTGCTCCCTCTTAATTGTAAATTGCCTGTGAGATTATACATCAAATATTTGCGAGAAGCCTGCAGTGACCTGGAAAGAAGATGCATTTCTTAGCTGCTTCTGCAACCGACAGGACAACTGCCACTTTGAATGTTTCATGAAGACGCTGCCGAAAATGGCCACTTCTCGACACATGTTTTATTTAATGGGAACAGCTTTTACTCTCGCTCGGGTGCTATGATGCGACGCGGTGGGTGTCGCATCTCTTCCTCAGGCTAGCAACCGAGGCTAGTGAGCCAGGGCGGAAAGAGGACGTGATAACCCTCGAAAAATGGGGAAAAATGGATTTCTCAAGTGTTGAGAAACCACCAAGGTACTGAGGGTAATTTTGGGCTTGCAAGAATCTTTGCAAATCAGGACTTATTCTGTGCAAAATTCACATTTTTCCCCCTGCAGAAAACAGCATTTTCTGTGCATGCAGAAAAACTGGCTGAGATTCTACATCTTGATCCATATTTTGCCCCCATAGCCAGACATGAAATGGGGACATCAACAATGGGGTCTCCAGTATTTAACATCCGGCGATGGGGAAATAGCCAAATTGTACACCATTCTTTCCTGCTCACTGGGAAGCATAGAATGGTCGTTTGTGGCAGCTTTGGGGGGCCTTTAAGTAAATTGGGGGAATAGCATAAGGCTCCACATAGCCTGCATGGAGATATTTATGCTACACTGAAGGGAGGTTGGATTGCAACTATTGCATCTTTCCTTCCTTTCAGTCTCCAACATAGAAACCTGTAAACAATTCTCTTTTTCCTCTTAATACGCATCACCATAATCAAGATCATCCTATCACCTTTTTTGCAGGACTCAGGGCAGCTTACAAAAGTTGCAACAAATACAGCTAAAGAATCTCATTCTACAAAAGTTTAAAATATAATTACAGCAATAAAAGGATAGCTAGTTTAAAACACAACAATTAAAAGAGAAGGGAGCACATCCTACACATTTTCATTAAGGTACACATTCTCTCTTTCTCTCTCTCACACACACACACACCCCTACACCTTGAACTAAAGTAATTTGCTGGTGTGTTTACTTCCAATGGGCTGCATTTGAGACATTTTCATTCAAAACGTGTGTGTCGTTTTGGGAGGATGCTATTCCTTGGAAAGACCTTGTAAGCACTAAAGATCTATGAATCCTCAATGCCAAGGTGGGTTCCATCTCAGAATGAATCTTGACAGCTACTCCGGAAGACTAATTTCACCAGTACTGATGAATTCAATGTCCTTCTTTCCTATCCTTACAAGTTGGCTTTACTTCTTGTTTTGGAAAGCGATCTTCCTTGGAAGTTCACATCTTTGGGTATTGAACCTAGCCTCTTCTCCAAAATGGTGGTCATGGGGGTACTGGAGATGGTAGCATTCAGAATACGGAAGCCCCCCTCCCCAGATAAACATGCTCGGAAAAAATCCAAGAGTAGAGTTGATTAGTTACACATACCAATCCAACTCCTGGTTAGAATCATAGAAGCATTACATCACAGAATCTTAGACATGGAAGGAACCATCTAGACACAACTACAGAGAGATCCCCATCCAACCTCTGTTTAGAGACCTCCAAATGGTCCACCATGGACCATTCCATGGTCAACTCTTACAGTCAAGATGATCTTCCTAACGTTTAGGTGGAATCTCTTTCCTTGCTGTTTGAATCTGTCGGTTCTTGTTCTAGTCTCTGGAGCCACAAAAACAAGCTTGCTCCATCTCCTACGTGGCATCTCTTCAGAGATTTAAAGATGGCTGAATCATCTCTCCATCTTCTGCAAGCTAAACATGCCCAACTCCCTAAGTTGTTCCTTGTAAAGCTTGGTTTCTAGCTCGTTGATAGTCGTGGTCGCCCTTCCCTGGACATGCTATACTCCGGGTATTTTGTGGGTGGTATTGTGAAAGGAGTTATCCTGTACCTCCTTGCAATGCCTCTCGTCTTGGCTACGCAGAAGCCAGTGGGTGGGTTCCTTGGTTCAGGTCCATTCCCCTGTCCATGGCCAAATTAAGCTGAATGGCACCCTCCAATAATTCCAAAAAATCCTCCTTACTTTACATATAGGTTCGTAATTCCGTTGGAATGCCAACTTCATGGTGTGGAAGATTAGGCTTAGCTACCAGGATGAGAGGAGTCAACCCTGAGCCCAGAGCCAATCTCTTCCAGGACTAATGAAAGAATGCATCCATCTGGGGGCTCTGCGCATTCACCCCGTTCCCTGTGCCCCAGCTCGCCTGACCAACACAGTGGACCCATCCTCTGTAACCGGAAAATAAGGACAGTAGACACTGCCAACGATCAAGCAGAACGCAAAGCAAACAAAATGCAAGATACGCATACAAGGAAAATCACATGCTGTGACAAACCCACTTTAAGCAGTGCCTCTCGTAAAACTGTGCTAAGTGTACTGTTGGATGCGATCGCCACATTTTGCTTCCAATGATTCATCATGCTTGTGCTATTAAGATGCTTCCAAACCAATATGCTCTCCCAAAATGCTTTCCTTCAGTCCTCCTTCTCCTTCTGTCTCAATAGCACTCATTAAATGTGCTAGACAATACACTTAGCACATCTTTAGGAGAGACACAGCAGGTCCTCCCACAGGAATAACTCTCTCTCAACGGCATCACAGTATGAGTTGTGTGTATGTGCAGCCAGATTCTGTTAATTGTGCATGCATGCGTAAGTCATGCTACGCATGTGGAGCTGAAAAGTCACCATGGTGCAACAGAAGTATTCTGGTGACAGCAACAGGAGTTGAGTTGCACAGATAGCACATTCCTTCCTGCCTTGTCTTTGCAAGTTGCACACTATACATTGTGTGCTGTGCCTGCACAACAGGCATGCTGATTGTGTGACCTATATTTTGCATTATGGTTGCGTATCCTATGCCTTGCACTGTGGTTGCTGGGACTCCAAGCGTTGGAACTGTGGGACCAGCCTGGAAAAAGGGATGGTCACACTGAGCTTGTTTAGCCCCCAACCTTTTTTTCCCAACTGCACATGTGCAGTTTTTCCAACTGCACATTTTCTATCCAACTGCACATTTTCTGTCCAACTGCATACCATAATAACAATGACAACCCTGACTGGACAGGACAATGGGCCCAGCTTTGGACTTTCTCCTGGCTCAGAATGTTGGACATCAGCCTGCTGGTTACTCTGGGCTGAGATTCTACATCACAGTCTACATTTCAAAACTTTACCACTTCATAGCTACATTACAAATGCAAGGAAACTCTGTTAGTGATGCACATCCAGACACCACCAAGAGCCTTTCAATGTGCATCAGGTGCTTCCAATGTGCCTTAGGCGCGCATGATGCACGTTGGACAATTGGGATTCACATCAGGCACTGCTGCTGTGCGCCAGTACTTCCTAGCCAGTGTCTGCATGCACATATCAGGAAGGCCACACTGTTCATCACATACATTGCACATTAAGACCACAGTGCATGCAGACTACCATTGAGTGGTGGACATCCATATGTTGTAGCATCACAGCAGCCCCTGGGTGAAGACAGATGTTGCAAAACTACCCCATTTTATTTTCCACACACTTAAGTCCACCTCCAATGGTGAAAGCCCCGTGCATAATTCCAGCTCCAGGCTGGAGCTGTGTCCCCCATAACCAGCTGTCCTTGTTCCTCCAAGAAAGGGCGGAATTTTGCAAAGGAGAGATGGGCGAGGTGGATGAACAGTGTCTCCTGCACACTGCTCCACCTCCCAAGCAGGGGCAGAGAGTGACGGAAGCATTTATCGGAACAAACCTGAATAATGCATGAAGTTTTGTTAATCATGTACTGATTAAAATGATGATGTGTTAATATTCTCTCTGTCACCTCAGGAGAGAGAGAGAGAGGGATGGCGGGGGGAGTTACCTGAGGAGATAGGGAGGGGGAGCAAAAGGATGGGGGGAAAAGAGAGACTGGTCTCTTGGTAGTGACATACGGAGGTGTAGGTTGTGCTGCACCAATGGAGTGGGCTCTTTGTGCATTGCACAGTGGTCATCTCCAGCTGATGTCAGCGTTAAGTGTTGTAGCCCATTTGGGATGGTTGCCAATGTGGTAGTACATTAAAGTCCACAGAGCAGGAGGTGAACATGTATTAGCTTTATGTATTGTGGATTGCAGTAGCACAAAGGGTTCTCAGCCATGCGCCTAGACCACAGATTGGCCTACATTGCACTATATTGGTATTCAAGATAGGATTTGCTTAACATAGCTCAGCTGGTGGATTTCTGTGCTATATTGAAGCAATATAGGATTTCAGCCAAAGAGATTTTGATAGGCCATGCCATACAATTGCTTGGCTCCCTGATTGGCCAGATCGTTGAGATGTCACCCTAAAACAAAAGCAAAAGTGCCGTTTCCCAAAGCTTCTCCTAAATTCTCCTGTCCCTGGCAGTAATGTCAGGTTTAAACTAGTTCTTCTCAGAAACACTGAGCAACATTTTCCTGGAACTTTATATCTGGTATTTCCTTCTCTACATGGTAGGAAAGGTTGTAGCTCAGAAAAATCTTGCCATAGTTGACAGTTGTTTGTTCTCTTTCTTTCTTTCCTTTCTTCCTTATGTTTGTTTAGTCATTTTAGTGTCTACTGAAAGCTCAGTTTGCTATTGGACCCATTCGTTGGTCTTTTTTGGCAGTTCAGAGTATCTGCAGAACTCTCCTCCGCTGTTACATTTCCAATGAGTTGATTCTCTTCCTGCCAGCTCTCTCTCCAGCTTTCACAAACCATACCTAGAAACTGGCAATACTATTAGCTTGGATGTTTCCGAGGTTGGTATTCAGTGACGCCAAATGAATGACATCAGGGAAAATTAGTTGCTATATGAAAATGCAATAGGGAAAGATGAATACACATTTTAGAAAATGTGAATGAAATGCAGAGACATTTTGGGGCAGAAAGGGGGCAAAGATATCACAATCACAGGCCTGTTTGGTGAGGAGATGGGAGAGGTCTCCTTGGGGGCTGTTCCCAGATTGTGGGATTCCTTCCCATGGAAATTTCGATGGTGCCCATCCCTTGTTTTCTCTCCTTTCATTGTGGCAGCAGGTTAAGACCTCCTTTGGCTTACAGGTATCCCTCCATATCCGTGGATTCTGCATCCACAGATTTCAACCATGGCTTGAGAATATTTGCAAAAAAAATTCCAAAAAGCAAATTTTGATTTTGCCATTTTATATAAGGGAGGCCATTTTATTACACCATTGTATATAACATCTTTGAATTTTGGTACCCACAGGGGGTTGCAGAACCAAACTCTAGCACAAACCTAGCACCTACTGCACAAAAAATGCTTTTGGTGAGGTTGCATTTTTATCTTTTTTTTTAATTATGTTTTTGAATCTTTGTTATGCCTTGTGTTTCAATATTGTTTTCATCTTCTGTTTTTAACTGCACAGTTGTTTAATTTTTTAAAAAAGCTTTAGTATAAGTAACCTTTGAACTGTGCACAGTTTTTTTTAACTGCTGGAGGCCACTTTGGATTCTGTACGGAGAATAAACTTTAAAGGAAAAGTAAGAAACGGAGTGTCAGCAGCGCTGAATGATTCAGCCACCCTTCATCCCCACCCATGGCTTCTTCTTCTTGCATTGAACTCCATGGGAAGGCTGACAGATCCGGGGGCCCGCATTCACCTGCCCCCTCACCTGTTGGATGATGAGCCCCCAGGGTCCTTCTGACAGCTGAGACATCCTCATCCAACAAGGACGACAGATAATCTAATATTAATATTAGATTAGCGCATTGGTTGAGCTGTAGACGCGTGGGTGAACCCAAGCTCACGACTGCTTCGGGAACGGGGTGGGAGGTCTCCGCCATGCAAAACGAGGCTCCCGGGACCACCCCTCTCTCTCCCCCATCTGTCAGCTCATCTGTCACTGTCTCATCCAGCCTCGCTGCAAAAGGCAACTTCCTTTTTGTCCTGTCAATCAAAGTCAGCAAGGATTGGAAGGAAGGCGGAGAGGAGAGAGAGAGGGGCCTTTCAGTCTTGCAATGGCAGCTCTTCTTCTTTTGATCTGTGCATGTCATGTTTGTCTCCTCGCGTCCTGATAAAAGCGCCGAATCTCAACTTAGGTGCAAGGAGAGGATTATACGTCACCAGGAGTGATAACTACCTGTCCCTTGTGGTGCCACCTGATGCCTTACCAGCTCGGGTGGGCAAGAGAAGGGGAAGACCACCAGATCCAAACGGCCACCAGGAGTAGATCCAACCCCATCTAGCTTGCCATTCCACTATCTTTACTAGCAAAATCTGGGTACACCCCATGTCGCCACCTAGTGTTTAGGAAGGGTGTTGCAAGCCAGGTGGGCAGTGCCTTATCAGCCCAAACAATAGAGCAGGGAAGTAGCTCTGTACTAATTCTATACTCAAAGAAAGCAATCTCTCATTTTAGCTATGCAATAAAACCTCCTTGAAGCTGTCCAGTCCCCCCACTCTTGACCAGTCCTTCAGGCCAAGAAGTACTTCCTAAAATTTAAGTGGAATCTCCTTTCTTATCATCTGCATCCAGTTACAATGACAGATGATGATGCATAATCTAAGGAAGTGGTCCCAGAAAGCTCATTTTGCAAGCAATGCACCACTCTAGTATCAAGATTAGATTATCCATCATCCTCATACAATCAGCCCTTTTTTTTTGGGTGCAAAACTCAACATTTTGCACAAAAAAACCAGTGTGTGTTGATAGGTGGGAAGCGTTCCATGGAAACCCAAGCTTTTTTATAAGGAGAGGAAAAAACCTTTTTGGCTTCCAAACAAGCCCTTTGAGAAGAAAGGGGTGGGGAGGTTATTTCATACAAAGCTCCGAAGTGCGCAAAATTGTGGAGAGGAAATACATAAATATGCTCGTAATCTTCCCAACAGGGGAAAAAAAATTATCCTGAAATTATCCATTATTGCATGCAAGAATAAAATAAAGGAAGATTTACATCCTGGATGGTATAAAAATTGCTTTTAAAAAACACACAAAAGAAGCAGGCATGGAAACGGACCCCTGTATCAATATCCTGACCTCAGATGTAAAATAAATTTTAAACAGGGCCCAAATCCAGAAGGCTTTATGTGCAGCCGCCTTCCAAAGAGAGAGGACAGAACGTGCTGAGGCTTTTTTCAAATAAAGCCAGGGAGGGAAGCAAAAACATCCGTCCTGATTTTAAAGGACAAATTTATATTTATCTCTCTCTGTATGTGGCTCTGTTTGGAAAAGGGTATTTGCCAAAATTACCTTGGTTCAGCATCAGGATAAAAAAAAAAAAAAAATTGTATTCGTATTCAGCCAAGCTTCCATCTAATCAGAAGAGCTGTAATTCCCGGTTGGTAATCTAATCAGAAGGCTGCATTTCAGATACAACAACTGTAGAGGAGAGAGAGTTTATAAATAAAGAACACGCTGCGTGGGTGCAGTCGAGGTGGGGACGGAGCGCGCCGTTCGCCGGCGGTCTGTGGTGCCCAGGGCCAGGAGAAGCCGGAGATTGGGCCCAGGGCTACCTTTCGGGAGGACTACAAGTCCCAGACTCCTACATCCAGGCTGGCTGTGGATGCTGGGAGCTGGGGTCCCCTAAAATAACTTCCCCAAGCTCTGTGAAATAAGATGTTTCTTCAAAGGCAGGAGCGACTCTTGGCTCCTATGCCAATGGAGAATCACAAGAGTTGGAAGAGACCTCAAAGGATTCAGTTCCAACCTCCTGCCATGGAGGAATGCACCATAAAAGCATTCTCAACGGATGGTCATCCAGCCTCTGTTTTAAAAGCCTCCAAAGGAGGAGACTCCATCACACTCCAACAAAGCAGCCTATTCCGCTGTTGAACTGCTCTTATCATCAGGAAGTTCTTCCTAGTGTTTAGATGGAATCTATTTTTCTGAAGTTTGAAGCCATTGCTCCTTGTCCTAGTCTCTGGAGCAGCAGAAAACAGGCTTGCTCCATCCTCCATGTGACATCCTTTCAAAGCCATTCCAGGTTTTAGACAGCTTTGTTGGAGTTGTCCAAGGTGCTCAACCTATTCCCCCATACAGATCCAGCACCTTGGAGAGCGCTTTCTAAGTTGTTCAAAACTTGGAATGGATTCATCATCCCACTGACATGGGAGTCAGCTGCTGCTGCTGCTGCTTCAAAGTCTTAAAAGCAGGGCTAAGGCTTCAGTGTCCCGCTACCTGTTATTGGATTGCAACTCCCAGCGTTTCTCAGCTTTGGCTATGCCGCCTATGCTGAAGTTGCATACATAGAACTTGTGAAAGCATCTAGGAGTCTTGATAGACCCCAAGAAGAACATGAGTCAGAAGTAAGACACGACAACTAAAAAAGGCAACACAGTTCTGGGCTGCGTCAATAGGAGTACAATGTCTAGGTTGAGGAAAGTAATGGTACCACTCTATTCTGCTTTTGTCAGACCTCACTTGGAATAATACTGCGTCCACTTTTGGGCACCACAATTCAAGAACAAGCAGGACACATGTCCAGAGGATGGTAACCATAGAATCATAGAGTTGGAAGAGACCCCATGGGCCATCCAATCCAACCCCCTGCCATGCAGGAACACCCTCAAAGCACTCCAGACAGATGGCCATCCAGCCTCCGCTTAAAAACCTCCAAGGAAGGAGACTCCACTAAGCTCCGAGGCAGCAGATTCCACTGACCGTCAGGAAGTTCTTCCAGAGGTTCAGGTGGAATCTCCTTTCCTGCAGCTTGAATCCATTGCTCCTCGTCCTGGTCTCTGAAGCAGCAGAAAACAAGCCCTCTCCTTCCTCTACATGGCATCCCTTCCAATATTTAAACATGGCTATCATGTCCCCTCTTAACCTTCTCTTAAAATGGTAAAAGGCCTGAAAACCAGAACCGTCCAGATACATCACTGAATACCAAAGCCAGAATTGTCCATGCCACCGTATTTCCAATTTCTCTGTATGGCCGTGAAAACCAGACAATGAAGAAAGCTGATAGGAAGAGAATAAACTTGTTCAAAACGTGGTGCTGGAGTTCTGCAGATGAACATGGGCTGCCAGAAAGACAAATAAATGAGTCCCGGAGCAAATGAAGCCTGAACTCTCCCTAGAAGCCAAGATGACTCAATGGAGGTTGTTGTAGTTCCAAGAGTAAACCTGACTCACAACACAAGACAACAATGCTTGGGATGCTTGGGATGGCACAGATCAAAAACATCAGCTTGCAGAACTGGGATGCAAAATTAAGAGACTGAGACATTAAGTAGCAGAAACCAGCACACATTGGGCAACCAGTTCTTTTCCTGACTCACTTCTACAGTAATAGTGAAGGTTGGGCCTCCTGTTTCAAGCCGGAGGAACATATCTCAGTTGTCAGAGTGGCTTTTTCCTTTTCCTGACAATACAAGGGACACTTGGGAAATCACCACACCCGAAGCGTGGGCTGATAGAACCTGCGACTCTCCAGCCAACATGGCCCATCAGCCACGTAATGTGGCCTGCCAGTGACTTTGATGTGATGGTGGCCACGTTTAGCCATCTCCTGCAAACGTCAAAAGCCGACAGTTTCCCGGGCCCCCCGGGTGGACCGCCAGACGTGGCTGGTGGGCCGTGCGTGCAGCTTGAAGCAGAGATGCTACTTGAAGGGTTTGTTGACTTACAGTGACATCCCCAAAGCAGCAACAGATGTGGCTTTGTGCTCCCGGTTGCTGGAGGAGGAGGCGGCTTCCCCGGTGACTTTTGCGGAGGTCTGCATTGTTTGCAAACTCCTCTTTCCTTTCCCCCGCCCTGCAGGAGCATCAATAAAATTGGATTGTCGTCTCCGAGTGTAAACATCTCCCTGTGTGTGTAAGTTCAGGCAGAGGTGCAAAGTGTTTGTTTTCACGTCGCCTTCTGCACCTATTGACAAACTGAGCCAAACGCACACACACACACAACCTGTTGGGAGATGTCAGAACCAGGCATGCAAATAAATCTCTGTTTTTTTTTTGCGGGGGAAGTCAAGAAGGGAAAAAACAGTGTCACAGAGAAAGAGAAGAGAGAGGGAAGAAGCAAAATGTCTCCATCATTAAACACTTTTGGGGCAATAAATTTGTTCTGGGGCGAAAAGCTCTTCCATGTAACAGGAGGTTCCTTCAAGCATTCAACTGGTGTCATTTGGTTTGGACCATGTCCTCTGGAGTAGCAGAAAACAAGCCAGCTCCATCTTCTACCTGACTTCAGGGAAGTAAGCCCCGGTTCATTGTGCTCTCTTGTTAAAGTTTCCCCTGTTGCAGCAAAATTTGGCTATCTTCAAATCCAGGCAGGCATAAAGACCGAGGCATCAAGTCTTTTCTTGCAGTCAAGAGGGCAAGATAAGACCCATTCCTACTGGCCATGTGTTGTGAGGCAGGGTAAATAGTTTAAAAGAACATGCACATTGCTAGAATATCAGAGAACTTTCTAAGACTGTGTTCATTCATGCAATTATTTCCACCCCAAATGAGGCAACGGTGGAGCATTTCCTAAAAACGCAATGGGTGAGAAAAACATTAGCAGTATTGCGCCTCTAGTAATCAGCTGATTTAGTGAAAAAGACAGCAGGGTAGCCAAAATACAGCCAGCCCTCTACATTCGCCAGGTTTAGGGGTGCAGGACCCCTCCAAAAGTAAAAAACAGCAGATATCAAAATGTGTGTATGTGTGTTTCTTGGAAAGGGGCTGAGGCACGGTGGGGAGAGAAGGAGGAAAGAGGGTGGGTCAGCACGGTGGCCCTAGACTTCCTCTTTCTGGCCTATTTCCTTCCTTGGGTATTTGGGTGCATCAGGAGAGGGTTTGTGGTGCTGAGAAATTGGACTGTGATCTGTCCTTAGCTGGCCAAGCAACGGCTGGTGGAACAGGACCACCAGAGATGGGTTTTTAAAGGGCTGCGTGGCCTGAGCGGAGCCATCGAGAGGGAAGGTTCCCCGGAAAGAAGCAGGACCGGAGTTGGAAAAAACTAGACATGATCAAATTCCTGAAAGCCAAACCTACCAATGTGGAGGGCCAGCTGTATTCAAAAGAACAACTTCTATTATCTGAGACATAGTTGGAAATCTATAACCATACTTGTCGTCTCTATTAAAACAGCAGACCGAAACAGCAGGACGGATTAGGCTCGATTCAGACGGAAACAGCAGGAGGGATTAGGCTCGATTCATGCCTCGCTTTGACCAAGGGATGGCATGAGCTCGAGGGTTTTTGGGATGGAGGGTTTAACCAAGAAGGTCCAGGGTTCAAGAGTCAAGCCCGAGGCGGTAATGGGACTCTGTTCCTTCTAATCTGCAGTCGTGCCCTGCGGGCATCTCCGTAAGGCCAAATCTCTTGCGCGGGGTGACCTTGGCACGGGCCGGAGAGAACCATCTTTGCAGTCCAAACACACGTCTTCTGACAAGCCGAGCTGAATCGTCGGCTGGGGGCGGCGCGAAGAGGGGGAACAGAGCGCAATTTGTATTCTTGGGACGCGTCACTCTGCCTTTTCAGAACCGGGGAGAAAGGCAACTTGAGAAGTCATTTTTCAACATTTGACACAAAGTCTCTTTCGCTCTTGCGCCAAAGCAGATAGCTATCAGCAGCTGGAGAGATTAGAAAAATATATACTTTGTACGGGGAAGGAAGTTAGGGAAAAGCAAAGGAGGGCAGGAAGAGCGAGCATGGCAAAGAGGAAGAAAGGAGAGTTTATAGCAATGTCTAATCTTTAAATGGAGGATTTGGGAGGAAAGGAAAGAAGGCAGGGCTGGAGCCGAGGAAAAGCGATGGGTTAGCATTTTCTTCCAAGTCACTTCCCATTTGAAAATATCTACAACTTTGGGATGGTGAGAGCTTGAGATCAAGAGAGGTCATTCTTCATGAACTTTGTTCTTGGAGGAAGCAACAAGTATTTGTCTTCCTGCTGCAAGAAAGTCTTTGCAACTGCAGAATTTTTAAAAGCTAAGTGCAATTCTGATGGCTATCTCCACCTTCTCCATGAATGATCTCTGGTGGGACAGCCAGAATTAATACCCCGTAACAATTCTCCATCATGCCAGATTGTTTGCATGGGGCAGAACCCAGATTCTTCCTGATAGGCAGGAGAACAGATCCCTGCAAATTGCAGCAGCTGATGCCCAGTAAGGGAGGATTGAGAGATTTTCATGGTTCCTATATTGCCTCCACACAGCCCTTAGGGGCTAGGTTGGGGTCAGGGATACAGAACAGTCACGATCGTGTAACTCTAGGTTACACATTTGTAACTGCTGCAGAGGATTCCAGCCATAATCCTTTTAAAAATCCTCATTAGTCCAATTGATAGTGATCATGGCAAAAGGATTAAAGGGAGCAAAGGGTAATTTCAAGGAAGTTCTTATTGATCAAGGGAAGTCTTCATTCCAAGCTGAAGATTATCAGCTTGAAAAGAAATGATTCTTATTATGCAAGCCAGTAGCTGCTGGTGGATCCAGGCATTACAGGGGATGCAGATGGATCTCCTCTGGTTTTCCATCTGGAGCTCGCCAAGGTCCCCCAATTATTTCAACCCCAGCAATAGCTCCTTTAAAGTTCAGACTAGAACCCAGAGTGGGTTCCCCACCCTCCTGGGATTGGAATCCCCCCCACCATCCATTCAACACAGACACTTCTGAGCCTAGAAGCAGATCAAGATTAAAAAGGGAGTGAGTTGGGCCTCACAAGACACTTGTGGTAGCTTCTGTTCCTCCATGAGGAACTCATCACTGGTTCTTTCTCTTCATTCATTGCCAAAGCCTTTAATTTCCAGCTAATCTGAGAAGAATGCTTTGTGGTCTTGCAGGAGACCAGACCCCAGCCATTGCCACAAGGTGATGGATATAGTAGATCACTTCATGGAAAGCGGGGGGTGGGGGGTGGCTATCTTGCTCACATGAAACATAGGATGCAGGATGAATGCAGAACTACATACAGATGTAGGATCTTGAGCAGCAGCTGAAACTGCAAATGGCCTGTTGCAGGGGCTGCATCCTCCATGGGAAGGAGCACATCAAACACCCCCACTTGCATGACCCCTCAGGCACACCCAATGTCTCTCAGGTAGGGAGAAAGGCCTTTATTTTAAGGTTGAAAGGTCCTCAGCCAAGGAAAATGGCTGCAGCAAGGCTTCAGTAAATGGCTTCATGATACAGGTCTTGGTAGGATTCTGGAAAGTGGTTCTAGGATGAGGAGCTCAAGGAGGGAGAAGTTGGGTTTGGTAGAAACTCAAGGAGCAGACAGACCCACAAACAAACCAAGGACAAGAATGGATCTGCTAAGACACAAAGGGTGCTTCCCATGAGCTACCCAGGACATTATTTACCTGGCTATCTAGTCTGGTTTGCTCATTTGTAGAAGGGCTTGTTCCCAGCTCTCTCCAAGTCTCTCTGGGCTGTCAACTCTCTTAGATGGCTGCCCCAGTCAAGAAAAGCTTCAGTCGGTCCAGCAGTTGCTCAAATCTTTCTTCACTCCCTCATAATTCAGGTATAAAGGACACCCTTGCAACCCTTCCCCTGCCCTCAAACTTCTGTCCCTCAGAGCTCTCCAGGGTTCCTTTATTGGCCTCCTGGCCACACCCCACTGCAGGTGCTTTAATTGAGGCCCACAGCTGGTTCTCCTTTCCAATTGAGGCCCACAGCTGGTTCTCCTTTCCAATTGAGGCCAAGGAGCTGGGAACAGATAAAGCAGAGCCTTTGGAGAATCCTATTCTTCCATGGAGCCACCATAGGTCCTTGCTTGCTGTACCTCTGAAGGAGGTGGAACTGAGACAAAGCTCTCCTCTGAAGATCTTAAAACACAGGTAGGGTTGTGCTTGGTGGGTTCCAGATGGACCTTGATAATCTATGAACACTTCCAGGTGAACTCTTGCATTTTTTTTTGTAGTTTTGGGTTACCTCTTTGGAAGAGCCATCATTAGCTCTCCCTATCTGTAGGGAGTTACTCTTTGTAGTTGCTCCTTGTAGTTACTCTTCTTTGGGACCTAGTAACCTCACCACAATTGTACGTGTGGATGGGTGTCTAACTAACTTATCTGAGCAGAGGGCATAAACAATGAGCAAGGACTTGAGACTTATATTCTAGTAGCTTCTGGAAGGCCATAGGTTTTCATAAATCCAGCTAGCAGTGTAGAATGGTTGCCAAGACATGCTCCAACTGAGTAAATGTCTCCAATGCAATCTTGTCCATCACAGAAGTAGGATTACATCTTCCAGAATCTCCCAAGCAACATAGCTGTGCTGGCTGGGGAGTGCTGGGAGTTGCAGTCCAAAAAGTTTGCTTTTCCAAGCTCCAGTTGAGTACAACTTTTTTTCTGCCTGCTGCTTTTTCTGTGCCTTTCTCCACTATTGTTCACAACCAATCAGGGATCACATCATGAGCACATGACCCCGGGAACTGTAGTCCAAAAAGACAACTATTTTCTTTTTCCTTCTGCTGCTGCCCCTGTGCATTTCCCACCACAACCCAAAACCAATCAGGGATCATATGATGAACATGATATGACAACCTCGTGGCTTCCTGCCAACATTCCCGAGGTCAATAAACAACTCAAGATGAGCGCCCTGCTCTCTAAAGAATCAATCATTTTTGAGGCAAGGGCTAGAACATTATTAAAGAAAGTCCAACACCCTCCTCACCATGCTACCGAATATTTCTGACAAGCTTGAATATTTGCAGCTCTTGCAGAAATGATTGTTTGGCAGTTCCTGATACTCTGAGGATCTCAACCACAATTCTTCCAAGTCAAAAATATTTATTTATTTTTGCATATATATAGATATAGTCCCACTCTTCAAGAAGTGAGAAATGCAGTCACAATATTAGCTTCTCTCTCCTGTAAAACTAGCTATTTCACTTGCATTCTCTTCTTTTCCAAGCTGCTGCTGTTTATCTGGAATGAGAAAACCAAGCATTTTTACCTGGTTGGATCCTAACATTTTGTTAACGAATACAGAAGGGTTTTTTTTTCCTCCACCTCACCAAAAACATTTTTTTTTTTAACAAAAAACAATCACAGAATAGCAGCACCGTATGAGCCCTCCGTGGGGCTCTGCTAGGTCAGATAAGAGTCCATCAGCTGAGCTGTTTCACATTTTGGATCCGAGCTGCCGTATCAGATAGTATATCCCTGAATTCCAACGCTGTCAGTCTTATCAGCAGCAGATTAAAAAAAAAAAACCCTATGACTACTGAGGTTTGTAAGTCAGAAAGTTAGCTGTAATCTTTATATGAACATGTGCACTCTTCCACCCCTGCTTTCTATATCTGTCTTCTCTCTGAGGCGCAACATAGAATATTATTTATTTTATTTCTTTTTTAGTTATTACTGGGATCAGGATTCTCAGCTGCCAGGGGAATGCAGGATGCTCCATGGAAGAAACAATGGCGCAAGGCACCAACGTAAATTGCATTGGGTGAACGAGGGAAAAGGTGGTGAAATTAATTAAGCCCATGCTTAGATTAGGGGATAAAAAGGAATTTTGGAATGTACCCCAAATGGATAGCTTCCTTGACAGCTATGTTTCCTCCCCCTTCCCCATTCATTGCTTTTCTCTGCTGCTTGTCCTGGTAAGATTTCATTTTCTCTTTTCCAAACAATCAGCTTATCTTAGTTCAAGAAGGAATGTCTTGGGTGGGCATGGCATTGGACCATCAGCAGTTATGTTACTGCAATAACTGTAACACAGAATCATAAAGACAGTCAAGATGTCCATTTCCCCATGGCCTTCTTGTTGTTTTTTTTTAAAAAAGTGCTCCTTGGTTGGATGTGGTCCAGCCTATCAGGGATCACATTATCAGGAGAGTGATAATGCAGCTTCACATAATGCAAGTGTTCTTCTTGGTTCAAGGAGACACTTGCTAGTTGGATGTCGTCCAGCCAATCAGGGACCACATCATCAGAATAATAGTAACGTAGCACAATATAATCTGTCAAGATGTCCATTTCTTTAGCACTCCTCTTGGCTCAGGGAGATGCTTCATGGTTGGCTGTGCTCCAGCCAATCAGGGATCACATAAACAGCACGATGGTCACATAGCATCAATATAGCCAATCCAGATTGTCTACTTCTTTGCAGCAGGAAGGCTTTGCACAGCATCTTAGGGCTCTAAGGGGGCTGTGACTTCCACACTGATTCAGTTTAAGCCGAGGCCTTATACTGCACCTAGGTGGGGCATCTCTACCTCTTCCTTGCTCTCATCCAGGCTTTGATGGAATTAAGTGCTTGCGTGCACTCTGTCTTGTAGCCTACCATGTAGCTACTTGACAGGGATGTAATTCTTCCCTGATTTTCTTCTCAAAAGAAGCAACATATAATTTTAAAAATGTTCTTCCTACTGGAAGAAAGATGTTGAAAACTATGCAGTCTTTCAAGCCCATTTGCATTTGGGGAGTTATTCCGAGCAAAGCTCCCAGGTAGCTGTTTTGCACAGAGGCAGCATTTTTGCACAGGAAACACTATTTTCTTCACAGGAAAAGCTATTTCCTGCTCAGAAAATGCAGTTTCCGGTGCAACACAACCACACACAAATTGCACTGAGAATGAGCCCTGAACTGCAAAGATTCTGATCAGTCCAGGATTCTTCTCACCAGGGTTTCTTGACAGTAGATATATAATTCTCCACTAAGATTCTTCTCAATGAGCAATTTTAGCAATTGCCTTCCAGTGTTGTGAAAGTCTTGAAAAAAACACAGTTTTCAAAGGAAACTCACAATTCAGGACTTGTATGTGTCTGCTATGCTTTCTAGTTATCTGTTGACCTATAGCCACCCCATGAGTATCATTTACATGTGGAAAGAGAGATCTGGTCTGCTGGTGATTGGAGCATGGGTGAATGCTCTTTCTGTCATATTGGAGGGGCAGGACAAGTTACTTAGTTAAGTAAATTAACTGCCTCTTTGCTTCTAAATAGGTTGCAATATTTATCTCAAAAAGAACCTGTTTTTCAAATCCAGAAATGCACTTAAGTGTACTGATTGGTTAGATGAAAGGCCAAACTATCAGGGATCCTGAGATTGTTGTTAAGTAAATTAAGCAGCTGATACAGAATATTGGCCATGTATTTTAATGAATTGGACCAAAGAAAGATTTAAAGTGATTTTTTGAGGAAGATAACCTTGTAGGAATGTTGCAATAATCCTTCTGGGCCACACCAGTCTCCATCCAAACATCGTGTAGAGCAGCGTCTGTCAACCGGGGGCCATATGGCCTCCTAGGCCCCCCCCAGGATATTCCAAGGGGAGCCACAGGTGAAAATCGCATAAACGGGGGCCCACGGCATGAGACTAGGGGGCCACAGAGAGAAGTGAGAAGTGAAGAAAATAGATACCTCATGGCTACCTTTGCAAAAAAGAAATGTCAAAATGTTGACAATACTCAGTTGAGTATCTTACATTTAAACAGCTACCTTTCTATGGGTAGAATGGGGGGCATAGGAAGGAAACAAGGATGGAAAAAAGTTGAGAAAACACTGATGTAGAGGAAGGAAAAAGATCTCTCGAGAGCAGGGATGGGGAAAGCACAGAATGTATTGCTCGTGAGGCTGTTTATGTGAGCCCCATGGTCAAGATTCCACCTCAAAGTGTCTTAAAATGTCCTCTAGAGGACAGGGAGCAATTTCACTCCAAATATGCAGCCCCTGAACACCCCCTAGAGCTTACCTATCCCATTCGAAGAGAGCTTCATCCTACAGATGATGGTTCCAGGTTGCACCAATCATTAGTATTCCCAGGTAGACTGCTTCCTAAGAGGGAGAGCCCATTTAACTATGACAGCCAGTGGCTAGCTTAATCCTGCATGCATTTCTCTAATCCACCCTGTTAGATTAAGAGACATTTTTCCCCCAAAGGACAGTGGAAAGACAAATGAGAGGAGGAAGGAAGAAGATGGTAGAAAAATAATGATATTTGTGCCCAGAGATGGAAGATATGAAAGTTGACAAGCAAGCTTTTTGGTCCCCAAGAATTGTTTTTTTTCTCCTGGGCTAGTTTGTCGTGAAGACAACTGTCGTGTTGCCAATCCAGTACATAAGTAATTTGTTCCAGACTCCCCTCGGGCGTTTTGGCTCGGTCTCAGGTGAAGAGAAGAGAGAGGAGGAATGAGCGAGAGGCGGCGTTTGCATCCACCGCAATCAGCCAAAGCTAAACACTTCTCTCTGAGCGCAGCTGCGCAGGAGTGTGAAATCGAGATTAGAGACAGCGAGATTCATTTTTCTGACTGCCTCGACAGTCACAAGTTTGCTGTCAGATTCCCCCAGTGTAGGGAGGAAAGTCCTAGTTAGATTCCTTGTTTCCTTTGGAGATGTGTTGTTTGTGTGTTTTCAAACTGGAGTGGAGGGGAACGGAGGCCCAGAGAGCTAACCGTGCGCCGATGCACCTCTTGGTTATAACTTTCTGAGCATATTTGTGGCCAGTGTGTGTCCGTTCCCTATGTGTTACCACCTGCGCATCATGTTGAACTTTCCATGGCCAAGAACTTTGAAGCTTTGTCCTTGATTGGTTGGATGACAGGCCAAACCTATCAGGGATCCTAGGTTTGTTGTTGAATTCCTAGTGGGAGCTTGTCAATGGATCAGGAGCAGAGACATTAAGGAAGACATACAAGTAAATATGAACCAACAACACACCAGGAGGCTCCAATGACAATGGGGTACTGAATCCATTCTGAGTTTTAATCCAAACTTTAAAGGAGCCACCCAACATTTTCAACCACCTTGTGATTGGTCACAAAGGCTTTCAAATAGCAAAGCAGGGGGAAGCTATAATTGACTAGTTCCAGTTCTGGTTTTTTGAGGGTGTTGGTGGTGGATTCAGTTTTGGTTGGGACTCCCAATCTGTTGAATCGGAAAGTCATCACTCCTGAAAATGTCCAGGTAAACCCACTACTCCTGAAGGCCTCATTTTTCCCTAGGAAAAGAAAAGAATGGGTCCTGTTGGAACTCTCACGATGGGGCTCAGGGCACCACAAAAGATGCCTTGGCGGCCACAGGTTGTTCTCAACCCATCCTAATTTAGGCATTCCCGAAAGGCTCTGGGCAACACCACTAATCCTGAAGTCTCAGTTTTCCCTGGTAAAAAAGAGTTGTGTGCCGCTGGGCTTCCTGTGGCCGTGCTCTGGGAGCCACGAGGGCACCGAAAAAGATGCCCTAAGGGCCACATGCAGTCCACATATTTCACTTTGTCCATCCCTGATTTAGACATTCCACGTAGGCGGGCGAGGAGAACGTATCTGCCCTAAATAGGATTACTGCATCATGGAAAACTAGGTCACTGTCTCTTCCCACCCAGCCTCTACACTGTAGAAATGCAGTTAAAATGGGATGACCCGGTGCCCTTCATTATCCCATTTGTGTGTATGTGTGCGTGTGAGTGTGATGAGATATGGCCTAGCACTGCAGTCTTTCCCTGTTCTCACCTCTTTCTGTCCCACGCGTCAGGTTGGCCCCTCTCCTGCTGTTTCCGTCCCCCTTCCGCCTTTGACCACGCACGAGTCTCCCCTTCCCTCCCCACCACTTCTCCGCCTGACAGTTCCATTAAGAAATTATTTACATTTCTCTGTTGCTTGCTCCAGTGTCATTTCCTCAGTGTGGAGATGAAATTGGATGTGAAGAGGGATCTCTCAGAAATAAGCCCTGTTGAGGTTCCATCATGGATTATGGAGACAAGAGATGCAATTTACCTTTCAAGCTGATGATGGGGTTACCAGGGAGGGCTGGAGTCCAGGATGACACAGATGGAACGGTGAGGGTTGGTTTGCTTTCTCATTTTTTTCCAATGAGAATACATTATTTGTGTGTTCTCTTTCCTGTCACCTATTTCTGTTGTCTCTCATCAGCATTAAGGATGAGAACCGGCATTTGGTTGCACCCTGGGACAGAGCTGTCCTTTCTCAAAACTCTAGGAGAGGTGCCAGAAATTCAGAGCTTGGAGGACATTGATGGTGAGATCTTGCTGGTTTATCTTCTCTCCTTCTTGGAGGACTTTAGGACAGTAACTGAAACCTAGTTGGGAAATCCAACTAGATGGACTCCAACCCTGACCCATCCCAATGCTGCCAAAATTTACCCAAAAGAAGGCAGCCAACATGGTAGAAGGTGCGGAAACCAAGCCCAATGAGGGATCTAGGTAGGTTCAGCCAAGATTCAGGAAGTCATAGCACATAGCCATCATTAAATATCTGAAGGGATGTCATGTGGAATCGTGACACCCAAACTGTAGTCTTCCAGGTGAGGGTTGCTTAGCACCTCTGTTGTGTAACTGAGTACAGTGGACTCTCTATCAAACCCTCCGGATCTGCAATTTTGAGTGACTGTGGAGCATCATGTCCAACACACAAAATTGGCAGCAATGTGAAGCATCTGCAAGCATGTCACCACTATTAATAATATGGGACACAACCCTTCTCACTTTTTGCTATTCCTGGAACCAAATCCCCACAGAGACGGAGAGTCTACTGTATTCATAAAATTGTGCATTGTAGACCGCAGTATAGAATTGCAACCTGTGTCTCCATTTCCAGCACAAGGAGGGAGTTGCAGACATGTGTCCACACGGAAACAAAACGTCTTTCCTTTCCTGTCACTGTGCATTCCCATCCACTCCAAAGGGGAACCAGAGAAGAGATGATTAAGCCGTCCATAATTCATAATGCGTTTCTCTCAAGGTGCTTTTCCATAGCTGTCAAAAGCCGCCGTAGCAACTTGAGCGCTCTGCATTTTGCCCGGTGCTTGGGTGAGAAGCTTAATTTTTTTAAAAAATCCCCTCCCCTCTTTCCTCCATCTCTGTCGCCTCTCCAGTCTGAACGTGCAAGATTCACTGGGGAGGGGGAGGATGATTGGAATCCCCTCCCCAAAAGTGGAAACAAATCCCAGAGGTTGTGGCTGTATCATGTCGCACGTTTTGATTAAACCTCGGTCGCCTGGGGGTGGAGGGGGGGCAGATGGATGGCAGGGTTGGAGGGCGGACAGATTGAAAGACTCCCCATGTGGCCGTCAGTGGATTAAAATGTTCGGAGGCGTTTTGGTTCATGCTTCGGTTTGGGGAGTGTGAATTAGGTGAGGCCGCGTCTGAGTGCCAACCTGATGAAATTCTCACGCCGTGTCAACAGACCCATCGCCGGACCAATGTGACAAGACCGGTCACATCCGGGCACGCATCGTCTTCCCTCCAAGGGCCCAGGTTTGAGGACAATCTGAGCCGCCTGTTTCCCCAAGGATTTTCTCCTCGGCTTGAAACAGGGGTGAAAATCTTGGCATACTTCACTTGCGCATGCAAAAACAGACACTGTCAGCAGGTTTTGCTTTTCCTCCCCAGTGGGTGAAAATAGGAGGATTTCGGCATGCTTCCTGACCACTATTTGCACATGAAGCTTTCTTTTAGAAAAAATAAGTCCAGGCAAAAACACATTGGCTGAGATACGCATTAAACTGGTAGCCGTGATGTCTTAAGAAAGCTTTAACTCCTGCTTTGAGCCTTGAAACTTACCTTAAAAGCAGGAAGCCACCCTGAGCAATGGAGGTCTCTGCTGCTGGAGAACAGGGTACCCCAGTATGACGTTACCCCTCCTCTTCTGCCGGAGAGCAAGGCTGCAATGAAGGGTCTCCACTGGGCCCCTTGCTTTTGCTCCCAGCAACCTAGCCATTGTTTTCTTTTCAATGGTTTATGACTGAGATCCTGCATCACAGACGTAGCCATGGTATCATAGCTATGTTTTCACTCCCCCTCTGACCCCTGAAGCCCACCTTAAAAGCTAGCCAGCTGTGCTGATATAGGATTATTATTATGTCCAGTTATTATGTCCAATTTCTTATGCTCCTTGCTTCCATCGTCTCACTGTTTAGGTGGAATCTCTTTTCCTGGAGTTTGAAGCCATTCCTGCACAGTGTCCTAGTCTCTGGAGCAGCAGAAAACAGGCTGGCTCCATCCTCCACATGACATCCCTTCAAATATTTAAACATGGCCATCCAACATCTCTTTAAAGATCCCCAAAGGAGCAGAGTTCCCCCTCTCTGGGGCAACCTTTTCCACTTCTTCCACTTCTTAATATTTAGGTGGAATCTCTTGACATTTGAATCCATGGGTCCATTTTTTAAAGGAAAAAAAACTGAGGAATATTCTTTCTATCCCCAGCCCAAGCCTGATTCCTTTGGCTTGCTCCACACCTCCAGTGGAAACACTTTGTCACTGTCTTCATCTTATATTCCATCTGTCCAGCTTTGAATAACGTTCTTTGCACATCCAGCATGTCTTGATGGAGACAGATCGCTGGCAATAATTTCCTTGTGTGGTCATCTTTAATTCTTAAAGATTGTCAGCTAGTTTGCTAAATGTATCTTAATAGCCAAGGCGTAAAATCTTTCTTTCTTTTTTTTTTTGGCCAAGAAAGGAGGGTGACGGATGGAGCTGTTTGGAGTAATGAAGCGTCAAGTTAATGGAGGACCAGCATCTGGGTGTGAAGCGAGAAGAGTATTGGAAAATTAAGCATTCTCCCTCACCTCCCTTTGTTGCTTTTGGAGCAATTGGAGGAGTTGTAGACAGCACAAGGCTTTCTCTATACTGATTCTGAGCTCTGTAGCTCAAATTTGTCCATTTATTCATCTACGTGTACATGGTCCTTCAAGTTGCCTGTGGACTTGTGGTGACCCCACTAATTTCATAGGGTTTTCTTAGGCAAAGTATCCTCAGAGGTGGTTTTCCCAGTTCTTCCTCTGAATTACAGCCCACAACCCCTGTGGTCTCCCATCCAAGTACTAACCAGGGCTGATTCTGCTTAATTTCCAAGATCAGATGCCTTTAGGGGATGTGTGTGTATGTATATTCATAGGGTTTTCTTAGGCAACGAATACTCAGAGGTGGTTTGCCAGTTCCTTCCTCTGAAATAGAGCCTCGTATTTGTTGGTGGTCTCCCATCTAAGTACTAACCAGGGCTGACCCTCCTTGGTTTCCAAGATCAAATGGACCTGGGCCTGACCCGCCACCACCAGCCTCACTGGGGTCTTGTGACTCTGGAGACCGGAGTTCGATTCCTTGCTCAGCGATGGAGTATGGATGCAGGGAGGAAGATGCTGAGAGCCAACACAGTGCTGTCATTTGAGTGTTGGAGTCTGACACTGGAGACCAGGATTCGATCCCCCTTTGTTTGGCCATGGAAGCCCACCCTGAGTGACACGCTCTCAGCCCCCCAAAAAACCCATGATAGGTTGGCCTTGGGGTCTCCATAAGTTGGAAACAACTTGGAGACACACAAGCGGCAAGCCAACCTGAGTCTCCAAGTGGAGAAAAAGGTGGGATGATGATGATGATGATGATGATGATGATGATGATGATTCCTGGGTTTAAACCTCTCTTTTGAAGCTGTCCCTCAAACTAGCCAAAAGGTGGGAGCAGAGGAGGAGGAGGAGGAAGAAATGCACCGCGTAGATTTTCTTTCCCCTTCTGCAGATCCTATGAGTCAAAGCAAAGCCTCCAGAGGGTGAGGGCAAAACGTAGCTGGAATTTCTCCTATTCATTTGCTCCTAAGCGGGTTTCTTGATTTATTACCGGAGAAGCACCTGTTCTTTTCAAACTGACAGCTTGATTGGCTGGGCCAGCGTCACATGACATTCCCGGCATTAATCATATCATTTGTAGCCGGCTGCCTGGGGACTTTTGCCAAACAGGTGTTTGTTGCCTCCCCCCGCCCTTCTCTCTCCGATTTCCACTCTCCGCACCGCTGTTCCTGGCTCAGGAACGTGTCTTTAGCGTGTGTCTGTCACCCGTAATTATTGCACTGGAATAATCTTGATTTGCAACAAGCTGCTGCACCTTCTCCTTTCTCAGCCCTCCCCGCCTTGTTTGGCTGTTCATTTGGGTTTTTAGAAAGAAATGCAGACGCCAGAATCCTGTGGGCGTCTCACGCAGCTGTAGGATCCCCGTGGAAAAAGGTTGGAGGTGTTCGTCTGATGCGCAATGGCTGTATTCAAGCCAAGGTTGCAGCAGACAAAATTCTGAGTGTGCATCTCTTGTGCAAGGGCAGGCAGGTAGTTTACAAATTCCTGTTACATGTGCAAACATGGGCTGAGATCCTATATTGATCCACAGCAGCGCAAACACCTGCTGATAGACTTACAATGCCCTGGCACTATGCAATTCCTATGAAGACAGGCTTCCCTCCATATCTGCAGGTTCAGCTTTCATGGAGTTGGTTATTTGTGAGTTTCTCCAACTCCTGTCCCTCCACCTTAAGCACTTCTTTTCCAGGGAAACCTTCCCTCTCAGGAGCTCTGATTAAGCCATGCAACCCTTTAAAAGCCTCCTCCTGCATCCCCACCACCACTAGCTGCTTGGCCAGCTAGAGATGGCTCACAGCCCGATTTCTCAGCATCAAAAACCTTCCCCTTAGTGTTCACCCACATCCAAGAAAGGAGGTGGGCGATAGAGAGGAAGTACGGGACCACCATGCCAACCCACCCCCTTTCCCCCTCCTTCCCCTGACCTGGTTTGGACCCTGTGCGCCCACGCACCCCACCATGCCCTTCCCATAGGGACGCGCACACACATTTTGACATTTGTGGTTTTTCCACTTTGGTGGGGTCCCTGTGCCCCTAACCCTGGTGAAAGTGGAGGGCTAACTGTAATGCAAAATATGAGAAATGGTGTGTGTGCACAGAGCTGTAGAAGATCTTCACATGGCACGGATATTTTACTCAAGGCACAGTATGTTTCACAGGCATTACCGAGTCCGGGCACATTACTTCTGAGCCACTACATGGTTTAGGCACATTATTCTCTTTCCTGAGGGGGAGCAGCGGAGCTGCAATCCAAGATATCTACGGACGGTTGTGAAAGCTGGACGGTGGAGAAAGGCAACAGGAAAAGAATCACCTCATTCAAAAATGGGGTGCTAGAGGAGAGTTCCACGGGTACCAAGGACAGCTTAAAAGACCAATGAATGGGTCCAAGAGCGAATCAGGCCTGAGCAATCCCTGGAAGCCAAGTTGGCTAAACTGAAGTTTACAGCTGAACATTAAGAAAACAAAAATAATCACCAGGATGGTTTATGTAACCTTAAAGCAGACCATGAAGACATTGAAATAGTTCAAAAAAAAATTGGTTCAGTCATTCATCAGTCAAGAAATCAGAAGACAAGGACTTGGAAGGGCAGCAATGAAGGAACGAGTCAAGATCCCGAAGTTTCAAGATGTATCACTGAATACTAATGTTAGGATTGTCCATGCCATCTTATAGAATCATAGAATCATAGAAACGTAGAGTTGGAAGAGACCCCAGGGGCCATCCAGTCCAACCCCCTGCTATGTAGGAACACACATCAAAGCATTCCCAACAGATGGTCATCCAGCCTCTGCTTAAAAACCTCCAAGGAAGGAGACTCCACCACACTCCGAGGCAGCAGATTCCACTGCCGGACAGCCCTGACTGTCAGGACGTTCTTCCTGAGGTTCAGGTGGAATCTCCTTTCCTGCAGCTTGAACCCATTGCTCCTTGTCCTGGTCTCTGGAGCAGCAGAAAACAAGCCCGCTCCATCCTCGACATGGCATCCCTTCAAATATTTAAACATGGCTATCATGTCCCCTCTTAACCTTCTCTTCTGGAGACTAAACATCCCCAGCTCTCTCAGTCTGTCCTCATAGGGCTTCATGGCTTCCAGGCCTCTCACCATTTTGGCCGCCCTCCTCTGGACTTGCTCCAGCTTGTCAATATCCCTCTTGAATTGGGGTGCCCAGAACTGGACACAGTATTCAAGATGGGGTGAAAGCTGGACAGTGAAGAAAGCTGATAGGAAGAGAATAAATGCATTCAAAATTTGGTGCCGGAGAAGAGTTCTTTGAACTGCGAGAAGGACAAATGAATGGGTCCAAGACCAAATCAACCCCAAACTTTCCCTAGAAAATAAGATGACTAAACTGAGGCTGTTATACTTCGGACATATCATGAGAAGACATGACTCATTAGAAAAGACAATTAAAAAAAATCCAAGGCTGGCTTGTAATACTTAGAGGCTAAGATCCCACCTCATCTCAGCATAGCGTAAATATCTGCCAGAGAAATGATGCTATTCTATCATGATATGATCCTTACATGGAATACAACCACAGCACAGAGTACGAGAAACAGCAAATGCGCAGATAGCATATAGCATAAACACCCACACAGAAAGACAGGTTATGTGAGTGCTACACAACCCCCATGCAAAATAGCAACCTTGTGCAGCACATGTCAGTGACTAGATGTCATTCCTCAACACACAACACAGAATGCAATGCAAAGGACAGGAAGCACAACTGCAACGCACAGTTTCAAATGTGCTAGCACAATGCACAGAACAGGACGCACAACCATAATGCAAATTAGTTGAATGCACAACCGCAATACTGTAAAACTCTCTTACCTCTTGCACACTTGGAAATCTTCCTTTGTTTGTTAATCCACAGCTCCCCATATCCAGACTCTTGGAACCTGCAATACAAAAAGGATGAACTTTTTGCAAACTCTGATGTGCTCAAACTGTACAATTACTAGTATAAGGCAACCAAATTTCTCATGGCTTAAACCACAGAATGGAAACACTTGGCCCTCCAGATGTCATTGGACTGCAGCTCCCAGCATTCCTCATCTTTGGATCTGCTGCCTATCGGGGTGCTGGGAGCTGTGGTCCAACACATCCAGAGAGCCACATGGTTCTCACCTCTGAATTCAGACGGTGGCACAACTTGCTCATTTGTATCATAAGTCAAAGTTAGAGATGGGAAGAACAGTTGAAAATGGTCAAAAAATGGTTGCAAAACTTGCATTTCAAGTGTTGAGAAACCATCATGAGGAATATCTTGGACTGATGAGAATCCTTGCAGTTCAAGACTTATTTTACATAAAATTCACTCACAGGGTTTTTCTGCACAGAAAACAAGGTTTTTGTTTTTTTCTTTGCAGCAAGAAGAAAATCACAAAAATTACTCACTGCCACCTTTGGGAACAAAATTAGGGAAGAATTACAACCCCATTCCTTACAACTTGGGCCGAGATATTCCTTCCAGTTTTGCTTTCCTCTTCATTAGGATTTTTAAAATCACTTGTTGGACAGCTGCAGAAGTCCGTAAGCTGCTAAAACCTATATTTGCATTTATTCTGGTATTTTAAAATGCACGAACCTCTTTTCTAAAAAAAAATAAAAATGCTGGTTGTAATTAATGGCTTTATTATTCTGATGTATTTCTGTGCTGCGCTTGGTTCAGCTTCCAGCGTTTTTGTCCCTCTTTTGTGTGTGTGTGTGTAAGTATGAATTTATTTGCATTGTTTTATTATTCATTTGTGGCATTTTGAAATTGCTCGGCTGTTGGAAAGTGTCACAGAGCATATTAGACTCCTATACTCAACATAATGTCTATGTCAAGGGAAGTGTTAGTCCAGCCCTGTTCTGCTCTGGTCAGACCCATCTGGAATAATCCTGTGTCCAGTTCTGGGCACCAAAGTTCAGGAAGGAGATGGACAAGCTGGAGCGTGTCCAAAAAAGGGTGACCAAAATTGTCAAAGGTCTGGAAATGATGAAGCCCTGTGAGGATTGGCTTGGGGAGCGGGGTATGTTTAGCCTGGAGAAGAGAGGGTTAAGAGGTGACATGATAGCCATGTTTAAATATTTGAAGGGATGTCATATGGAGCAAGCCTGTTTTCTGCTGCTCCAGAGACTAGGACATGGAGCAATGGCTTCAGACTTCAGGAAAAGAGATTCCACCTAAACATTAGGAAGAACTTCCTGAGGGTAAGCGCAATAAGACAGTGGAATACTCTGCTGTCTCAATGGAGTGTGGTGGAGTCTCTTTTCTTTGGGGAGGGTGTTAAACAGAGCTGGGTAGCCATCTTCTGAGAATGCTTTGATTGTGTCACCCCAAGGGCCATCTAGTCTTACCCTATTCTGCCATGCAAGAAGACACAATCAAAGCATTCCCAGAAGATGGCTTCTTCCGACTCTATAATTCTTCCTTTCCATGTGTGGCTACCCTCTCGAATATTTACCTGAAGGAGAGGAGACAAATATCCAAAAATTAGTAAATAGACAAACTTTCTGAAAGAATGGTGCTTCCATGTTGGGGGGGGGCAAGTATACTTTTAATTTCTTGGTGCTAGGGATAAATAGGAGAAGATCACAGTTAGCTGTAACCTGGTTCTCCCTCTCTCCATTCCCTCTTGTCCATTCCAGGTTACCTGACGGTCAGCATCGAACCACTCCCACCTGTGGTGGTCGGGGATGCCGTGACTTTGAAATGTAACTTCAAGACCGATGGGAGGATGCGGGAAATAGTTTGGTACCGGGTAAGCACGCAAGCCTTTTCCATTGCTTGCTCTGTTCAGCGGCGCTGTGCTAAACGGGGGCTTTCAAAGACCCCAAAAAGACAATGTTGCACCCACATTATCCTGGTGGGCCTCCAATTGAAGTGGGTCTCGTGGGATCCACTTACACCAGGAGCACGTCTTTTGTCAGTCTAATGGTCTTTGACTACTTCTTCTAGACCAAGCAAAAATTTCCAGTTTTTAAAGAAAAATAAAAAAAATATTTTGCATATTTTTCAATTCACAGATTGATTTTGTTTTTAAAAAATGCAAAGTCTAATATAGAATTTGGCACAGACATATATGGCTAAATACATATGAAGCATTTAAATGGAGGTGAATTATGTGCATTGAACTCCGTTGCACTTCTGACTGTAGGTAGCTTCTATTTTGGGTATCTCCGGACTAAAGGCCGGGGCGGATTCACACACCCCACTGACCTGGAGTCTGTATGCTACCCCTGGTTGAATCTCTTGGTTATTACTTGTGCTAACGAACCAGTTCCTTGCTGGACTTATCTTGCGGCATGAGCTTTTCCGATACAAAGAGTTTGGGTTTGGATCGCCACCCTATTGACCTTTCAGGGCAAACTTCAATAATTTATGGAAGGGAAGGGAGGGAAGCAACCAAAGTCAGGATCTATTTAGTGCGGGCTCCCTTTCCATGGAATACAATTGTTGTCTTTCAATTTTAGGTGTCAGGTTGAGAGTTTTCCACATTCGCCTTTGCTATTGAACCAGTTTTCTTTGTGAATGGGCTACTTACTTAAAGTTTAATCTTGCTTCACCCCCTACTGATCTCTTTAAATTTTGGGTCGTTCTGTGTGTGTATAGAGGAAGGCTTTTATTGCTGTATGTATGTATTTATTTATTTATTCCCCTTTCTATCCCAACTTCACTCCCATGTGAGAGGAACCGCCCAAAATGATGCCCAGTGTGTTTTGGGACTCAATGGAGAATACTTTTCAAGATACCTTTTGTCTGAGATGGAACTGGCTGGAAGTCTAGGTCTCCCCAAGTCTTTGTTGATACCAAAAACTGAAATATATCATGGCTGTAAGATCATCCTTACTGGTGGTAAATGGGTGCAGCAGGTGGCATCCAAGAGAGGACATCACCACAGCCCTTTAGCGGATAGGTTCCAACCTCAGCCTTGGAACAGGTGGGCGAACAGGGTCCCTAAAGAACAGGTTCTCCTTGGACTTTCCCAGGGCCAGCACTGCAGCTCTTTGGGGATGGTGGACCTCCACACCAGGGCAAGTGAATGGAAGATGGATCTCCAGGGTTAGATAGGGCACTAGAAGATGGATCTCCAGAGTTAGATAGAACACTAGAAGATGGGTACCCAGGGTTGCATAGAACACTAGAAGACGGGTACCCAGCTTTAGATAGGACATTAGAAGATGGATCACCAGGGTTAGATAGAACACTACCTAGGGTTGTATAGAACACTAGAAGATGGATACCCAGCTTTTGATAGGACACTAAAAGATGGATCTCCAGGGTTAGATAGGGTGGTAGAAGATGGCTCCCAAGGTTATATAGGGTACTGGAAGATAGGTACCCAGGGTTAGATAGGGCACTAGAAGATGGATCCCTAGGTTGTAGAGGGCACTAGAAGATGGATACTCAGGTCATAGAGGGCACCTGAAGACGCATAACCAGAGTGATATAGGGCAATGGAAGATGGTTTACCAGGGTTATATGGGGCAGAACCAAACAAAGGAAACTGAGCTATGCAGGTACCACCCAATTCCTAACAGCTAGAGAACAATGCAACCAGCCTGCTGTAGTAGTTTGAGCATTGGACACAATCCTAGAGACCTGGGTTTGATTCCCTGCTCTGCCATGGAAACCTATTAGGTGACCTTGGGCACGTCATGCACTCTCAGCCCCCAGAAAACCCTGTTAGGGTTGCCGTAGGTCAGAAGCAGCTTGAGGGCACACAGCAACTACAACATCAGTCTTGGGACAGGAGGGAAACCCACCTGCCTGGGCACCAGGAGCCAACATCCATTCCACCCCTCCTTGTCAGGGAAGTGAAAAAGAAAAGTGAATAATCCTTATGTCCTGCAAGACACACACGCACACTCTCGTTCCGGCACACCGCCAAAGCCCAGCCTGTGTGAGCAATCCGTGTCAAACGCCATTTAGTTCCAGGTCACCTGGACGGCTCCGCCAGCCGGAGGTCTATTTATCTCCAAACCCATTAAGTCTTTTCAGGGGATGACGGGAGTTTAACCCTGCCTGGGATGGTGATTGCCATCACTTTCTGGCGGATGCCCTCTCCGCTGTCTCTCGGCCAACTTGCCCGAGGAAGATGGGAGAAAATTGTCATCGTGTGTCTTATCGCTTCGGTTGGTTTGCCCCGAGTCGCGGTTTTAAAAAAGGGGGAAAAAGCCAAAGATTCACACTGGTCAGCATCCTAACACACACACATAGTACCATTTCCAAAAACTGTTTCACATTTGGAAATATGTACAAAAATAAATCTGAGCATTTCCCAATTTCATCCCCCCAGCCAGCCAAAACTAGCTTTTCATAGAAATGAAGGTTTTTCCATTAGAACGCCCTCTGTTTTCTGCAACTCTTTCCACTTGGTTTGGTTCTCCAGATTTTTTTTTAATGATTCTGTTCTTTTTTCTTTTGCTAATCAGGCCGGGAAAGATGCAAAATAAAGAATAAATTACCCACACGAGTGGGCAGAGTTTTACTGTACCGACCTAAGGGCTGAGCTTCTAAGGTTATCATTAAAAGTAATTCGTTAGGTAATTAGTTACAGAGTATATATTAATTCAGTCCCTGATAATTTTACAAGGAGAAGAATTGGTAATCAATCAGCCCATTTTCATTATGCAGCCATCAACCCAGTAAAAGCAAAACAAAGGGCAACATAGACATTCCACTAAAAGAGATTCTAAAACACATGTCAGCAAGGAAGAAGTCCAGCCTAAAATGAACTTTTGGGTCTACTTCCATCAAAGACAATTTCCTGTCCAGTGGAAACTAGGAAGAACCATTTGGGGACCTTAAGGCACAGATGGGTGGAAGATTCAGAAGAGCAGAAATTCGCAGGCAGGGACACAAAGAGCAACAGAGGCTGGAAATTAGGGGGGAAAAAACCAAGAAGAGAGAGAGGACGGATTTAAAGGTTACCGAACAGGATGGGAAGCCAGGAGAGGCTGAGCGGATTAAGTGATCCGAGCTCTGCCCTTCCTGCTGAAGGGAAACTTCACACACAGGCTAGGAAATATTAATCTAAGTTGGGGGAGAGTGATGGGGAAAAGCAAAGGCTGGTGTTCTCTGGGCACAAAGTTGATCCGATAACAAGACCCAGAGTGGTGTAGTGGTTTGCCCATTGGGCTGTGACCCTGGAGACCAGAGTTCAAATCCCCACTTGGCCCTGGAGACCCACTGGGTGGCCTTGGGTGGGTCATACTCTCTCAGCCTTGGCAAGGCAAAAGCAAACTCTCCTCTGAACAAATCTGGCCAAGAAAACCCCATTGCCTTGGGGCGCCATACGTCACCACCACAATGTCTCACAGTGTGTGTATTCACCTCTGGGCTGCCATGACGTTGCAACATATGGGCACCCGTTGCTCTGCGTAGCCTGATGAGCCTGGGGTCTTGATGCACATCCATGCACTCCCCAAGGCGCATCTGGACGCCTGCTTGGAAGTCCTATTCACGTCAGAAATGAGCAGTGTGCACCAGGAACTCACAAAGCACATCAGAAGTGCGCAATGCACACACCGAATGCACTGCGTAGCAATTCACTTGCAGGGTTTTGTCCCATTTCTTCTGCAGATTCTTCAAGTTAAAAAAAGAAATGTAGACCACAATGTAACTATCGTTTATCAAATCTCATTATGCCGAAACACAGGCTGTGATATAGGATCTCAGCCGTATACCTATATTTAAGGAAAGGGTCGTGTGAGATGGAGAGGGATACAAACCATTTTGTCACCCCCAAATTTATATTTTCTCTCCTTGTTTCCTGACCCCTTGGCCAACCGACAGGCCAAAAACTGGGAGCAACCTCACAAAAAAGGGGAATATGAATCAACATTCATAACTATGATTTAAAAGAAAAAAACATCAGCATGAGAGCAGATTGGAGGACGGTTTCTATCTCTCCCAGTCCTTTTTTCAATTCTAAGCAGATGTCAATGTCAGACGCCATGGGGATTTCAGAGAGAAACAATAATATGATGTGGGTGGCGAGAGAAAGTCGGGGAGGAACAGGGAGAGATAAATCCCTCGTGGAGGGTTTTTAATACACGGCGACATTTAAGATTCCCCGAGCGAAGGCACCGCAATTCTCCCGCGGCCTGGAATGACCCCACCAGAGGAGGACATTGACTCTAATGGGAAGAGAAGGGCGGTGGTGGTGGGAGGCGGACATCTTATCACCACCGTCCGGTGGTCAGATGCTGGAGGGGAGGGACAAAGTATATCGTGGGAGGATTTGTAGGCCGGGTGGGCGGTTGTGACAGCATCCCTGGGCCAGTTTTAGCCACGTCACCCCCTGGCTCAGGTCAGTGGTTGAAAAACAAGGAGGAAATCAAACGATAGAATCTTAGAGCCGGAAGAGATCTCAAGGGCCATCTAGTCCACCCCCTGCCATGCAGGAAGACGCAGCTCCCAGGAGATGGCCATCCAACCTCTGTTTAAAGCCTCCAAAGAACCCATAATCTTCCAAGGCAGCCCTCAAACATCTCTTACAGTCAAGAAGTTCTTCATAATTTTTAGGTGGGATGTTCTCTTTTCCAATTTGAATCTATTGGTTATGTTGTAGTCTCTGGAGCAGCGGAAAACCAACTCTCTCCATCTTCTACATGACATCCCTTCAAGTATTTCAAGATGGCCATCATGTCACCTCCCAGTCTTCCCTTCTCCAAGCTAACCTCTCCAGCTCCCTCAGTTATTCCTCATCAGGCTTGCCTTCCAGATCTTTCGTGATCTTGGTCACCCTGCTTTGAACATATCCTAGCTTGTTCTTCTGCCGAATGTCCAACGCTGTCCATCCAGGTGTCATATGAAGATCTATCCGAGGCACTTACTTCACTCTTCTGGTATAAAGTTCAGACTAAAAGCGGCAGATGTTGAAGTCCCCACAGCTGTAGGCTCAAAGATGCTGCGGTCACTGAACCTATCCATTTTGCCTTTGGCTTCAAAAATCATTTGAATGCAGCCCCCCAAGAACTTCTCTAATATTGAATTTGAGCCTCAGGCTAGAGGAAGTTCCACACCCTTTTCCTCATGACATTGTCTTCTGGTGGATCTCTAGCTTTCATGAAGGTTGAAACATGTCTCCTAAAAGTTATTAAGTGGCAGCAAGAGCTTTGGTGTTTTTGGCTCTACCCACCTCTAGAAACTTCTGGAGAGCATCAGACATGCCTGCAACAGCAACTTCTTTTGACTTCTTAAACTTGATGGATCACACATGTCACCTTCACAGGGTTTGTAGTCTTTACTCTAACCACCATGCAGATCTCAGTTCAAGGAGGTAATTCAGGACCTTCTCCAGCCATTATTTAATTATTTTCTCCAGCTATTAGTGTTTTTAACCTGATCTCTGTTGGCTCTGAGGTTCCATTTCTCATCATGGTTGGTCCATATTAGTGAAGGCACCTGGATTCTCTGGAGCCCCGAATTTCCCACGTGTCTCCTGTATTTCCATTGTTCTTCTGCCTTCTTCCGATTGCATTGTCTCCCCCATGGGTAATCGTCTCGGTGCTTTCTTGTACAAATGCAGGCCTAATTATCCACACCACTCCTTGTTAAACAAACAATTCTCTCTGCCTTCCATCCCCAAAGACTCATTGATCATTCCAATTACCCTCCCCGGCATCTCTTTCTCCCAGATATTTGTTGTCTTCTAAATTATAATGTTTTCCAAGGAGTTCTGCACTCTCACACACTGGGCTCCTGGAGTATTTTCCCCCTTCTTCCTGGCTTTCTAAGATAACTTATCCCCATTTTCAAAATGGTAGCAGGACTTCCAAAGAGTTAACTCTCAAAGCCCCAAAAATGACATTGTGGGATTAGTTGCGCGGATATGTGTGCCGTCACGCTGCCTATCGACTTATGGTGACCCCCTGAATTTCACAGGGTTTCCTTGGGCAAGATGTCTTTGCATTTCTTCCTCTGAAAGATCACCTGCAGCATCTGGTATTCGTAGGCGGTCTCCCATCCAAGTATTGACCAGGGCTGCCCCTGCTTAGCTTCTAAGATCAGAAGGGATCTGGGGTCTTTGGGGTATGTGCCTTCAAGATTCCTATCACCTTATAGGGGGCATTTCTTGCACAGGAAATGGTATTTCTATCCATAAAATTATTCATAAAATTTCTATCCATAAAATTCATGTGCAGAAAATGTTGCATTCCATGTAGGAAATGCTGTAGTTGGGGACTCGCTCTGTGCGAATTTTGCATCTGGATGATTTGCAAAGAAAACAGTATTTTCTGCCTAGCAAAGGATATTTTTGCATAGAGAACACATTCCCTGTACAGAAAATGCTGTTTCCTGCACCGAAAACGCCTAAAGACAACCATGTGCAAATTTGGAGCAGAATTAGGCCTTGAATTACACATAGGCTTCAGTTTTTGAAGACTGCCTCACAGAGGGAAGCAAATTGCTAAAAAATGACCTGTTCCTTGCTTTGAAAAGAAAATTTTCATAGAATCATAGAAGAATTGGAAGAGACCCCAGAGGCCATCCAGTCCAACCCCCTGCCATGCAGGAACACCCATCAAAGCATTCCCAACAGATGACCATCCAGCCTCTGCTTAAAAACCCCCAAAGAAAGAGACTCCAACACACTCCCAGGCAGCTTTTGTGAAGAATGCTATCCTTACCTGACTTGGGCCAAGAGTTATGTGAGGCTCAGACAATGGAATGAGAAGAAACTTTGAAGAACTAGTCCTGAGCAGGTTGCCAACCAAGTCCCTGGGCAAGGAGGGGGTTTGGCCCAGGGGGGGTCTTTCTGGGCAGCCAACTGGGGTGGCACTGGGCTGTGAGGTGGTTTCCCATGGTGGCTGAGAGGAAGCTCTGGAGATGGCTCCTGGGAGGCCTCACTGCAGGTGTAGGAAGGAGGCAATCACACAAAATGGCCACGCTTTGATTGCATCACCTGGGTTTTGCCTCCTGCCCTGGGCTGGCTGCCTACCAACCCTCCCAGCTGTTCTCATCAGGTCGTTAACCGGAGCTAGTAGGCAAAGGCTGCCTTCGCCGGTCCAAGTTCTCAGCAGGTCTAGAGAAAGAGAGCCTGAGTTTACCACAAATCCAGAGAGAGCGTCTCCAAAGGCAAAGTCCATCGCCCAGGTAAGGGCCAAGGGTTCTAGGAGCACAAACAAGGGATTCAGGAGTCGGCTGGGCTGCCACCACCAATAGCTTCCTCCCATTCTGGCCTCCTGCTATGTAGGCTCAGTCTTACCCAGCTGTGGGCCTAACAAGGGGGCCTTTTTGTTGTACGAACACCCCAAATCTCCTGCGCGCTCCCTCTCCCCCCTGCATGGGCTGCTGGAAGGCCTGTCCCTCTCATGTCTCTGGGGCACGGTTGTGGGGAAGGGTCCTCGGGTAGGGCATGACCCCCTTCGTTTATCCACTGGTGTTCCGTTCTCAGCAGTGGTTTTGCTAATTTTTATAGGTATGAATTTAAGACTTCTGTTGTTCCGATTGTCATTCGACCAGGAATTTTGGAGAGGCTGGTCGATTCAACCCCACTGTGTTTTTGGCCCTTTCCGCAATACGCTGTTATAATGCTATTGTTCCACTTTCAACCTCCTATGGAATCCTGGGGTTTGCAGTTTAAGGAGTAGAATTCTGAGCCAGAGAGCTCTTCAGCTTCAGTAAACTACAAACCCCAGAATTCCACAGGAGGTTGAAAGTGGAATAATAGCAGTATAACAGTCTAGTGCAGAAATGGCCAATGTTTTTATTCTGGTTTTAGTGACTCTCCTTTGTTTTCCTGTGCCTTTATGTGACTGCAAACCATGTTGAAACCAAAGAAATGAAGAGGGCTGGGTGTTATCTTACTACCTAAGTATTGCAAATGTGGGACCAAATTTGTATCTTCAATAGGACTATCAGAAGCTGCCTTTGTATTCTCACACCGCTGATCAAGAGAGCAATAATGTAGTGGTTTAAGTAATGAATTACAACCCTGGAGACCAGGGTTTGCTTCTCCGCTCAGCCCTGGAAATCCACGGGGTGACCCTGGGCAAGTCACATTCTCTCAGCCTCTAGTGGAGGCCATAGCATACTTCCTCTGAAGAAATCTTGCCAGGAAAACCCAATTTCTAGGAGTCAGCATTGTGTAGTGGTTTGAATGTTGGGCGAGGACTCTAGAAAGCAGGGCTCCAATCCCTGCGCAGTCATGGAAAAGTCCTTCCAGGCCAATATTGCCAAATAGTAAAAGCCATGTTTCATCAGGAGATCTTTCTTTGGTCCTACCTGGAAGTGCTGCTGGAAACTCAGCTTGGGACCTTCTGCATATGAAGATGCAAAGCTGTCCTTAGGACTTTTGTCCACCTAGCTTACTGTTTCCAGCTCTGTCAGTGGCTTTAGGAAGGAACCTTTTCCAGCCCTGCCTGGTGGTCCTTCACATAGGATCATAGAACCATAGAGTTGGAAGAGACCCCAGGGTCCATCCAGTCCAACCCCCTTCTGCCATGCAGGAACACCCATCAAAGCACTCCCAACAGATGGCCATCCAGCCTCTGCTTAAAAACCTCCAAAGAAGAAGACTCCACAACACTCCCAGGCAGCATATTCCACTGCTGGACAGCCCTGACCATCAGGAACTTCTTCCTGAGGTTCAGGTGGAATCTCCTTTTCTGCAGCTTGAATCCATTGCTCCTTGTCCTAGTCTCCAGAGCAGCAGAAAACAAGCCCGCACCCTCCTCAACATGACATCCCTTCAGATATTTAAACATGGCTATCATGTCCCCTCTTAACCTTCTCTTCTGCAGACTAAATATACCCAGCTCCCTAACCTGCTCCTCAGAGGGCATGGTTTCCAGACCCTTCACCATGTTGGTCGTCCTCCTCTGGACATGTTCCAGATTGTGGATATCCTTCTTGAATTGAGGTCCCCAGAACTGGACACAGTATTCCACATGAGGCCTAACCAATGCAGAATAGAGTGGAGGACATCCCTGCTGACCTCCTCTCCAACCAGACGGACCTGACTTACCATCTGAAAAAGAAGATGTTACCAATAAGGTATTTTCCTTAGCCCTCTTCGGAGATGCCGGAGGTTGAATGTGGAACACAGGGAGACAGAAAGCTGCCTTTACAACGAGCCAAACCCTTGGCTCTTTTAGGCCAGTATGCGTGCCTGGAAGCCGTGGTTCTTTGGGACTTCTTAGCCCTACCTTGGTCTTTCTACCTGATGGCCTCCCATCCAAGTACTGACAGTGCTGCTTCTGAAATCAAGTCCAGATGGGGCGCGTGGACTCAGGCTGGTAGGATGTTTCTATCTCCCTCTGCTTCCTCGTTTGACCTCCCTAGCAAAGGCTCTTGCTGGCTTGACCCCTCCTGGCTCCAAGCCTTTCTCTCCTCCTCTCTTTCTCTAGCTTTCCCTGGATCAGTTCCAGTGCAGCTGCGCTCAAGTAGCTTATTCCAGTCTCTGCCAATGGGGGTGGGTATTTCCACCCCTCTTTTTCTCTTCTCCTGTTTAACGTTGCACCATGCAAGGTTTAATATTTAATCAGAATTTACCAAAATTCACAAGTGTCTTCCAAGTGGAGATAGAGAGCATGCCTTTTGAAAAAAATGTAAATATGAGAGAAACTAAAACTGACCAATTTGTCCATCCAGGACTGGCCCAGGGGTTTGGGGGCTCCCTTCAGAACTTGTTTTGGAGTCTCTGCATATTCAGCTGCTGGTGTTACCAACCTCAGGTGGGCACCTCTTTCTGTCCTAAGAGACTTCCTGTCTTTAACACCTACAGATCAGGGGTAATTCTAGGGGGGGATTTTGCTTAATGATTAGTTCCTATGTTATTGTAAGCTGTAGCTGGGTAGACTTCCAAAAACTTCTACAAAGGGTAAAGTGTATGGCTGGCATTCTACAGTGCAATTACAGATTTGTAGGGGTTTAATACCAGATCCCACCTGAACTTGGAAGCTAAGCAGAATCCACCTTGGTGAGTACTTGGATGGGAGACTGCCAAAAAATACCAGGTGCTGTAGGCTCTATTCCAGAAAACTCCCTCTGCCCAAGAAAACCTTGTGAAATTCAGTGGGTCCCCATTTAACTCTTTCTTTTCCCCCCTCAAACACAAGAGAAAACAAAACTGGCAGATTGCTCCATCCGTCAGACAGAGTGGAAGCCTCTCCATACAGCCCAGGAGTAGGAGAGATGTCACTGATGGGTTATATTTGGCCCTCAATTTCATCTTTTGTGGCCCCAATCCCTCTGAATCCACCAATTCCACTGGGGGGAAAAATCAACAACTTCTGCCTGAAAAACACATTGGATGCATCAAAGTATATACAAGTTTAGTGGTTTGCCCTCTCCTAACTTTTAGAATTGCTCACTCTCTCCAAGAAAAAAACCCAATCTATTTCATTGGCCATATTTTGGCCCAGAACGGTGACAGGATGTCACTTCTTTTGTGCATGCAGGTGACAATTGCGCACTTCCTCCCATGCCGTTGTTCTCCACACTCACTAACTTCCAGTTCCCGTTTATGGGTCACACCACTAAAGAATCCAGTAGGAATGGATGCGGACATCTTTCCATGTACCCTCCTTAGCACTTCACCAAGTTTTCTTCACTCTTTAGCCCGTTCCTCCCCTTCTCCTAATAAGCCTGGTCGCTTCCATTATGCTAGATGTAATTTTGTAAAAATTCTGTCCGAGCCCATCCTATTTAACATACATCAAAATGTCTGCATGGTCCGTGTGCTTCTCCAACCACCCGCCTCCTGCTCTGTCCTTGTACATCGTCGGCGCGCAAGCCGGATTGTAAAGCCAACCATCCGTGCTGGTGGAATTAGACATGTTAGGGAAAGATTAGAAGGACGGTTTTCCTGGAGAGGGTGGGCCGCAGCAAACGGTCATTCATTCTAAAAAAAATTATATATATACAAGAAGGAAATGAAAAATATCTAACCTTGCAGAATTGCAGCTCAGAGGAATGCAAATGATTGGGGCCACTGTAGTGCAGAGATGCATCAGTTGGTTTAATCGATGGCTTCTGGTTGGCTAGAAGGGTGTCCATCGTCCCTTTCTTTGCTTTTTCCCAAGGTAACCCTGGGGAATTTTGGCCTTGCCTTGCAGAGGGCTGGACCCCAGCCTTGGTGGTGGGGGTGTTATTTAGCCACAATGATCTACAGCGTTAGAAGGTCCAAGTGGAATCCATTCTTTAGTGATCCAGTTTTGCCACTTTCGGCAATGGGAAGGTGGAATCTATCAGCTAAAGGGCTGTGATGCTTTCCTCTGCGGTACCACCTGCTGTATCCATTCACATGCACACCCTAAAAGATTACTGATGTGTGTTACTTTTCAGGACCAAACAAAGCTTTGGGAAAGCGTGAAATTCCAGCTCAGCAAGTGATATTTCAGAGTTTGCAAAGCTGTGGATTCTAGGTATCTTCTTTGGAGAGGCACCCTTTCTTCCAGTTGTAGGGAATGCCTCTCCTAATTCCATCTCCAAGAAGTATTCTCCTTTTTCAGGCTATATTTAAGAGGGTGAATTATGTTTAAGGCCAGCCTTTGCAACCCCATGGATGATTATTCTTAGGAGAGGTGTCTTCTATGAATACACTTTAACGATCATGGTGGCCTCCTGTGGAAACCTGGGATTTGTAGAATTCTCAGCCAGAGAGCTCTAGTGCTTTCCTAAACCACAGGTCCCAGTGTGCAAAGGGGTCCTGTCGCACCTTTCAGATTAATTGAGAGAATGAAGCTGGTGGCATAAGCTTTTGCAAACTTCTGATGAAGCAGACTTAAGTCTACATAAATTTATAATACCAACTTCTTTCCCTCAGTTAGTCTCAAGGGTATTACAAAGATCCCTCTGCACATTGGGATCTGTAGTTTGGGGAAGCACTAGGGCTCTCTGGCTGAGAATTCTAAGATCCCAGGACTCTAAGGAATGGAACCACAGCATTTAAAAATGGAATCCAAGTAAACAGTGGGAAAGAGCCCAGAGTCTCCCTAATGGATTATTTTGCTGACTTCATCCCTTTGCTTCCTTGCTTCAGGCAGCAAAATGTCTGAGGACGCTCCAACTTAAATCATATCCTAGGTCTCTTCTGACTGGCTATAATTCTCCCACTCTTGCGCATGCGCATGCATTGGGAGGGAGCCTCCCTTCCACACCGCCATGCCGTGCTTCCCTCCCTCTGTCCCTTTTCCACTTGACTGCAGCCCCAATCGGTAATATTGGATTAGCCCACATTTTTTTCCCCTGGAAAAAGCTGATTTTTCTCGATTTGCATAATCCTTTCTCCTTCCCTCCTTGTTCTGCATTGCTCCAGCGATAAGATGCGGTGGCTCTGCACGTGTGTCTCTGTGTGTGTTGGGGCTTGGGAGGAAATTATCTCTCCACACTGTGTGGTTACAACGGGAGGAAAAAGCGGAAAGAGGGAATAGGCGTCTATTTTTAACCTTCACACACACATAAACACACACACAGATGGGGAAAAAAATAAATAAAGCTTTCGCTCTTTCCAGTAGATGAAGTTGGCACCTCTTTTTCCTCTTCACTCTTTCCTCCCACTTTGCTTTCTGACTTCTCTTGGAAAGCAGATTTTTAACATTTCAACAGGGAGAAATATAAGATACTACACTTGTGCAAGAAAAAAAAATTAAATGCACAGATTTAAGATAGGTGATACCTGGCTTGACCACAGGATATGAGAAAGGAGTTTTAGTGGACAACGAGTTGAACATGAGCCAATGGTGTGATGCGGCAGCTAAAAAAGCCAATATGATTCTGGGCTGCATCAACAGGAGTATAATGTCAAGGTAAAGTAATACTACCACTCTATTCTACTTTGGTTCTGCCTTACCTGGAATAATCCTGTGTCCAGTTCTGGGCACCAAGTTCAGGAAGGATATTGGCAAGCTGGAAGGTGTCCAGAGGTGGGTGACCAAAATGGTGGAAGGCCTGGAAACCATGAAGCCCGATGAGGAGCAGCTGAGGGAGCTGGGGATGTTTAGCCTGGAAAAGAGAAGGTTAAGAGGTGACATGATAGCCTATCATTTGGAGGACAGAGCAAGCCTGTTTTCTCTTGCTCCAGAGACTAGGACATGGAGCAATGGCTTCAAACTACAGGAAAAGAGATTCCACCTAAACATTAGGAGGAACTTCCTGACCATTAAGCACTGTTCAAGAAAGGAATACGTTGCCTTGGAGTCTCCTTTGGAGGTTCTTAAACAGAGGCTGGATGGCCATCTGTTGGGAATACTTTGATGGTCTATTCCTGCATAGATGAACAGGGTTGGACTGGATGGCCCTTGGGGGTCTCTTCCCACTCTACAATTCTATGAAAACTCAGCTTGATGCTTACAGGCGTACCCCAGTTAACAAAGCCCCTGACAAAGCAGCTCCTTTTTACAAAGTCTTTTTACATCTGATCCCTTCCTTTCCCTCCCCGGCCTCTCTCTAGCTGGAGATTTTCAAACAGCATCAGCATTGGAAGGAGGGCTGGCAAAACACAAGACGATAGGTGTCCGGTCACATATAAAATAAAGAGTGCGATCTGTTTCTGAAATGCTGTTATTTCCCTGTAGGAGCTTGCTGGGTTTTTAAAGATCTCCGGGGGATCTTAATCCCAGATACATTTGGGGAGGACTGGAAGGCAGGGTCTTCTCCGTTCTTGCTCCCATCCTTTGGAACTCCCTTCCTCAGGAGGTTCATTTGGCCCCTTCATTCCTTTCCTCCTTCCGTAGTCAAAGCCCTTGATAATCAGGCAGGACTTGGGCTAGTAATTCAGTGTGGCAAATAAGGTTGCATTAAACTGTATCTTGTATGCTCCTAACTTTGTGTTTTGACGAAATTGCTGTTTGTTTTTAAACTATTCCAATATATATATATATATATATATATATATATATATTTTAGCTTTGTGGCTGTTGCTTGCCTCCAAGTTGTTCCTGACCTATGGCAACCCTCGGGTGAACCTATCCTGAGGTTTTCTGGGGCTGAGAGTGTGTGACGCACACTCCATGTGTGCAGAGAATCCAACCCTGGTCTCTAGGGCCATCGACCCATGTGCAAAGCGCTTCACCTTGCCGGCTCTTTAATTGTCCGGAAGCCCCTTTGGATCTTGTCGAAGGACAAAAGGCAAGAGAGAGATGTTTAAAAATAATATTAATTCCTCCTCCTCTTAATTCTTTTCCTCCTTATTCCCTGCAAATTCCCTGAGGGAGCAGGCTTGTTCTCTGCTGCTCCAGAGACCAGGACAAGGTGCAATGGATTCAAGCTGCGGGAAAGGAGATTCCACTTGAACCCCAAGAAGAACTTCCTGATGGTCAGTGGAATCTGCTGCCTCGGAGTGTGGTAGAGTCTCTTTCTTTGGAGGTTTTTAAGGAGAAGCTGGATGGCGGTCTGTTGGGGATGCTCTGATGGGTGCATAGCAGGGGGTTGGACTGGATGGCCTCTAGGGGTCTCTCCCAACTCTAGGATTCTATGATTCTTTTTAGTTCTCCTCCTCTCCTTCTCCAAATCCACTGTCTTCCCTTCTCCCTCCCTCCCCTTTTCTCACCCCCACGAGGCTGAAAATACAGCTCACTGTCTCTTCCTCCTCCATGTTAGCGATGAACAATTGCCTTCCCCTGAACTCGTACGGAGAGGCTGGGTCCGTCGAGTTATATTTATGCGCTCTGTAAACGCTTCCGACAGAGGCTGTCAGCGGGAGATGGGGAACAGGTGTGCCGAATAGTTGCGCAGCAGGGGTTCCCATTTCTTCCTTCAATCCAAAGAGAGAAAGTTTCCTCTCCTTCCAGAGCCCTGTCCCCACAACCGGGGTCTCTCTAGAGGACTGCAGACCCCATCATCCCAGTTGTCTCATTCCAGAGGTCCAGAATCCAGGCTCAGTTGGGGCGGCGGCCTTCCGCTGCTGAAAAAGTGGAGTTGTTGCTTTAATTTCTTCCCCAAATATTTCTGGGTATTTTACTTCTGCTTTTGGGTTCAACCCGTGGAATGGGGGGGGGATTGTTTCATCTCATGCAAGTTGGAGGCCTGGAAATGAGCTTTTGCAGAAAGACTTGGGGACCGGTTTCTATTGCATTATTTCTGCATGGTCGTTGGCCATTTCCGCACTAGCCCATTATAGCGCGATGATTCCACTTTCAACCTCCTCTGGAATCCTGGGGTTTGCAGTTTCGGCATGAAGCCCGAGAGCTGGGGATGTCTAGTCTGCAGGAGAGAAGATGCTGACAGCCATCCCATCCCATGCTAATTAGAGGAAGAAGGGTGGTTAACGAGATGGCAGAAGCATCCTTCCCTCAGGTTCCACAGCATCTTGGGCTGAGGGAGAAGTTTGATAGTCTTCTCTATCAAAGGGGAGTTATAGTCCTACTCTGTCCTGCTTGGCCAGAGCCCACCTGGAATAACCCTGCGTCCAGTTCTGGGCACCACCGTTCAGGAAGGAGACGGACCAGCTGGACGGTGTCCAGAGGAGGGCCATCAAAATGGCCAAAGGCCTGGAAATTCTGAAGCCCTCTGGGGAGAAGCTGGAGATGTTTAGCCTGGAGAAGAGAAGGTTCAGAGGAGAAATGGAACTGAGCAGTTTTGCAACTCAGCAAGGGACAGATATATGTTACTATATAGGGAAGCCAGTGATGGGACTCTTGTATCTTGGGACTAATGTCCAGATGGGTCAGACCCCACCTGGAATACACCTGTGTCCAGTTCTGGGCACCACAATTCAGGAAGGAGATGGACAAGCTGGAAGGTGTCCAGAGGAGGGCCACTAAAATGGACAAGGGTCTTTTGGGACCATGAAGCCTGATGAGGAGTGGCTTAAGGAGATGGGGACCTTTCTCCTGGAGAAGAGAAGATGAAGAGGCAACATGCAGCTGTGTTTAAATATTTGAAGGGGTGTCATGTTGAAGATGGAGCAAGCCTGTTTTCTGCTCTTCCAGAGACTAGGACAAGGAGCAATGGCTTCAAACTTCAGGAAAAGAGATCCCACCTAAACATCAGGAAGAAGTTCCTCAAGGTAAAAGCAGTTCGATAGTGGCACGCACTGCCTCCGTGGAGTGTGGTTGGGTCTTTGAAGAAGTTTTTCAACAAAGGCTGGATGACCGTCAGTCAGGAGAGCTGTGATGGTGTCTTCCTGCATGGCAGAATGGGGTTGGACGGGATGGCCCTTGGAGTCTCTTCCAACTCTATGGTTCTATGATTCTAATTCACTAACAGAGTTTCTTAGTCCTCTGCTAGGTAGCTAAGTATACCTAATGGTGGTAGAAGATTCTCGCCATTCTGCTCTGGTCAGACCCCACCTGCAGGAATCCTGTGTCCAGTTCTGGCCACCCCAGCTCAGGAAGGGTATGGACAAGCTGGAAGGTGTCCAGAGGAGGGTGACCAAAATGGCCAAAGGCCTGAAAACCCTGGGAGGAGAGGCTGAGGGGGGTAGGTATGTTTAGATGGAGAAGAGAAGGTTAAGAGGCAACATTAGAGCCATGTTTAAATATTTGAAGGGATGTCATAAGGAGGATGGAGCAAGCCTGTTTTCAGCTGCTCCAGAAACCTGGACATGGAGCAATGGCTTCAGGAAAAAAAGATCCCACCTAAAAATCAGGAAGAACTTCCTGAGGGGAAGAGGAGCTTGACAGTAGAATAATACTCTGCTGCCTGGGAGTGTGGTGGAGTCTCTTTATTTGGAGTTTTTTAAACAGAGGTTGGATGGCAGTCTGTCAAAGGGTTATGTTAGCAGAATGGAATTGGCTTGGATGGCCCTTGGGGTCTCTTCCAACTCTGGGATTCTTTGATTCCTTCTTCAGCTTGGACGCCGTCCGCAAAATGACCATCCTGCCAACACGTCCCCAAACTACAAAGCCCCCTTTGTCCTTTGGGCTGCTCCCCAGCACCGTGACAAGAGAGACATGGTGCCCTCCCTGCCACAAGGGCTCCACGGAGGTCCCCCCCGGCTTTGTCCTGGCTTCTCCTGATAAGGGTGGCTGGGAACAAATCAACATTTTAAGCAGAGGAAGGGAGATATTGTTCAAGAGAGGAGAGAGATGCGGTCCTTCCAAGGAGCGGTCAGTGCTGGGGATGGAGGGTTTCCATGGCAACCTGGAGTTGCCACCATCTCCATCATCTAAGGCTGGGCTGGGCTTTTCTTTCGGTGGAATTGAAGATGGGACTGGGGCACTTTCCATATGGGAAAGTCTGGATTGTTTGGGGCTACGTAGCCTAGAGAAGCAAGACTGCAGAAACATGGGATGTGAAAATGTACTATAAAAATTATGCTTTTTGGGGAGGAAAGGGGAGGGTGGGGAGAATAGCTACGTTTCTTCGAAATGGAAGTTGCCATGTGATGTGCAGCAGAGTCCAGGCAGCAAGAAATGACGCCCGTCCCCAGGTGATGAGTGGGAACCTTACGGAACTCTCCGCCACAAGATGAAATAGTTGGCCACCCTCTTTTTTCCCCCTTTATAGCAGAGTCTGGAGTTATGTGACCCTCCAGTGTTGAGGGTCTGCAACTTGTAGACATCTTCAGCACTGAACATGCTGGCTGGGGATAATGGAAGTTGCAATCCAACAACATCTGTTGGGCGACCTATTTTCCAACTTGGGAATGAATAAGCTCCATCAGTAGCACTCCATATTCCATGTGACATCTCTCCAAATATTTAAAGTTATCATGTCACCCCTTAACCTTCCCTTCTCCCGATTAAACATACTCAACTCCCGAAGATGCTCCTCATAGGATGGGGTTTCCACGCCCCAGGAGGAGATGAGGCAAACTCTCTGGGGACCTCAAGCAGCTTTTGCCAAGCTGGTGACTTTAGAGGCATGAGGCTGCAGCTCCCATCATCCCCAAACTTGATGGGAATGCTGGCAGGGGATGATTGTACCTGCAGTTGAACACCTCTGGATGGCGTGGGCTTGGGAAAGTTTAACAATGAGTCATTGACAGCTGTTAAGTAATGGTTTCAAAGTTTGTTTCTGAGAGTTCGGATGGAATAGAAAGTATTTCCAGGTGGTTGTTGTTATTGTTACCTGTCTGAAAGTCGACTGGACTATTCATAACCCTTTCCTACGGTTTCCTTGGCAAGGTTTACTCAGAGGAGGTTTGTCTTTGCCCCCCTCTGAGGTTGAGAGAGTGGCACTTGCCCAGGGTCACCTGATGTAGGGCTCCCTTGGATTCGAACTCGAGTCTTCCAGAGTCTTTGTCCAGCGACATCACAGTGGGCTCTGGGCTGGTCTGAAACAAAACTGGAATTTACATTATAGCCCCAATAAGTCACTTTTCCAATGTCTGTGGCCGAACTGGGGAAAGTCCCTCTTTTTCCCCACACTGCAATTCCCAGCAACCAAAGATTATGGGAGTTACAGTGCAAGGAAAAAAAAAATTGCCGTTCCCAAGCACTAGTTTTAGCTGGCTTGTGATGAACAACCTTGAAATCCTCTGTGATTGGCCTCTACACCCCCGTCCCTTCTTCTTTTATTTTGTAGCACAAGGAGGAGAAAAATAGAAGACTTTTTTTTCTTTTAAGGGGAGGAAAACTCTGTCTTTTGTAGTCCGGAAAGTGAGATTTCATTATCACCGTCTCACTGTCATTTCTGAGCCTTGCAGAAATGCTTTGTGCTTCCCAAGAGAGGAGAGCCTATCAGTTTTCCTTGCCCGGGCCGATGTAACAACCCTCTTTCTCTGTCATTCTTGCACACACACCTTTCGCACTGGGGTTCCGGCATCTCCATCCCCCCAGGAAGCTCTCTTCTTCTGCCTCACAAACTCCATTTCATGGCTTTGGGATGAAGACATTTCCGACAGCTCGGCTTTGGGGAGATGGAGAGCGTGCTCCCTGGGGGGCTAGCTGTTTCTCTTGGCTCCTTCAGGCCTCGGCCCCCCAAAGACTGGAAGATGTTTGGTGGGCGTCATGTTACTGTAGAAACCGACAAGGTCTCCTTGAGGTCTGTCTCCAACCTTTGCCACCAACTGTGGGGGCTTCTCTTTGTCCCTACCACCAAATGTGGGGACGTCTTTCTGTCCCACTACTATGACATTGGTGGGGGAACCTTCTAGATGTCCTCATGTTCCCTGAGTGAGACTTTAGTCCTCTAATTTCCCCACCGGACCCCATCATCCTTGAAAAACTGTTGTTACCATGGATCCCCTGTGTGTCTGAACTCAAGCTTTCCAATGTCCCTTAGATACCAGTCCCAGAGGCACAAGTGTACAACATATATATAGAAATAGAAGTTGAATATAACATCAAATATTCCTTTTAATACATCTAATTCCTGACTGACTCTAATTAAGCAACTTCAACTCACGTCTCTCTCACCTCCCCAACACCAACACCCCTATTTCTCAAGTTCAGAAGGGGCTTTCTGTCCTTAAGAAATGTCACCAAAGACCAGTCTCTAATCCAAACCTGAGCATTTGTCCATTTCTGCTAAATCTGTTGGTTTCAGCAACCATTCTTCCATAGTAGGGTTTTCGTTTTCTTTAAGCACCCCCCCCACCCCCGTGCATTCCACTTTCCCCATGAGCAGTCAGTCCCCCAAAATCTGGCAAAACAGAAATAAAATGTCTTTGCTTATGGAAAGGACACCATGAAAGGCACAGGCTTAACCTATCTAGGTCTACAGCTTTGGAGCAACCACCAAGAACGCCAGCTCCGTGTTCCCACCAGAGATACCAAAAAGGTTGTCTAGAGTCTGGGAGTAGAAACCAAGAAGGCTTTCTCCTGTGTTTCTACAAGATGTATGTGCAAGGGTGATGGGATGGATGGAATGGCCTTCCTTGAAGATCTCAAAACCCAGGCAGGCTCATGGGGGAGAAAATAGTCCTTCGGATAATCTGGCCCTGAGTAATATTGAGTTTTATAAGTCATATCCATACCTAACAGTGGAAAACCACCTCTCCAAATTGAGTCCACATGGTGGTGCAGAGAAGCGGCAGGTGGTCTTGGCTTCTTCCCAGGTTAGGGTGGGATGTAAGGAGAAGTTCAAGGTGAGTTCCACAAGTTTGGTTGCCTTCAGGATCTCAAGATGGAGATTCTGTAAACTGGATGCCAAGCTTCCTTTGTGATGGCACCTTGTGGAGCCAGCAGATGGCTTCTGAGTTGCTCTCCTCCCTTTTTTTGACGACGGATGTCGCATGGCAGTTTTGTCAGCCAAGATTCAAGCCAGCGTGGCATCCGGGCAACATGTCTGCCAAGCTTCTGCTCTTCCTCTTTCACGTTGGACCCCTGGCATTCTCCTCGCGTCCTTTTGGCAGGGGCAGTCCTGGATCCCAGTGAAGGGCAGGGGGACTGTGCCAATGACTCAACCTCCTTTGTATGTGCCAAGCAGCTGTTGTGAAGGTCACCCTCCACCCGTCCTCTCTCCTGCACTCTTTGTCTCTCTTTTGGCATTTCAGGAGGAGGCAGGAAGCCATGGGTTGGCACCTCGAACTTTGGATAGGCGGAACTTTTGTGAGCACAGTGGAGGGAGCGTGGCTGGGAGGAGAAAGGCAGCAGTCAGCCATTCGCTTTTCCCTGGAGATCCCAGGTGCTGCACGGCCTTGGATGCCCCTGACTGTGACTTTCACATCTTTTCCTTTTTTTAAAGCACTTAACACATTTTTGTTCTTTGGTTCTCCTGGGCATGGTTGCCATGGATGGTGGGATCTTCTGGAGGAAAAAGAGAGGCCAGGGTTTCTTTTTTTTTTAAAAAAAAGTCAATGTGTTGATGTTAACACAATTAAGAAATCGCAGCTGAGATTCTGCATCACAGTCCACACTGCACAACTTTTCAAATCTGTAGGTACGCTGCAGAAATGCAACAAAATTTGCTTAGTGAATTATGAGGATGTGCTTCCAGGAGCTTCCAAAGAGTAGCATTCTTATGCTCATTGGGCACTTGTGATTCCCATTTACCACTTGTGATTTGCACTGGGCAATTGTGATATACCCCAGGCCGGGCACTTGTGATGTGCACTGGGACCTTGCTATCACGTTGGAGACTTGTGATTTATATTGAGCAACTGGGATGTGGTTTGGGAACTTCTTGTGTGGATTGGGCGCTCGTGATTCATGTTAGACACTTGTGATCTACACTGGGCAATTGTGATGTGACTGGGCACTTCTGATGTGCATTGGGCCCTCGTGATTCACATTGGACACCTGTGATTCACATTGGCCAATTGTGATTTGCATTGGGCAATTGTGATGTGCGGCAAACATTTCTGATGCACTTTGGGCACACCTGTTGAGCTCCGGCACCTCCTAGCTGGGGTCCAGGTGTGCATTGGAGAGCCCTGGTGCCCGTGGGTGCCCGTTACCCATTGGAGCCATAGCACATAAGTTACTCCAGTGGCCACCGTGGCTCAGTGGGGACCCATACATTGTAATGTCACAGCAGTCCCTCGCTGTGACATTACAAGGCCCCTTGGTCTCTCGGGACCCAGGGTTTCTGTTAGGCAAAGCTGACAATACTGAACCAGAGGGACCCACATTCTGACTCCAGATAAAGTAGTTTCCTATTTCCCTGTGACATCCTCCCCTTTCTAGATGGATTTTTTTGTGTTTATCTTTGTTTAGCTCCACATCAGTGACTACTGACTCGCTGCCTAGTTGGCAGCACTGCATTAAAAAAAAAAAAAACCAGAAGAAAGAAAGAAAGAAAACAAACCCACATTGCTGCCAGGGTATTAGTTGGCTTCCGATGGCTCCTGGAAGGAGAGGGGCACTTAAGACCTCCTTGGCACAGCAACTGGCGGGCTTTGCCGATTCACCCAGGGAGCGGTGAGAAATTATTCCTCTGCTGTGCCAGGAAAGCAAGATGCGACCCTTCTTTGTCCTCCCGTGGTCTGCAGACGTGTTGATAGAACGCAGGGAACTGGGCATGGCTTGGTTTTTGTCTTGGCTGGAGTTAGGAAGCCAATATGGTGATAACCGTGAGAGAACATTGCAAATTTCCGCCAAGGAGAGGATCGGAGGCAAGGCTCGCTGGCAGAGAAGGACTGTGACAGAAGGTGATGTTTGTGTTTATCAGCCTCCCACGGTTCCCCATTTTTTAAAAAAAGAGATTCAGAGAGGAAGGACTCAGTTTGGTGAAAGGATACCCGGCAAAGAGCAATGTTGTTCTTCTCTCCCAGCACTTGGAGTTAATGCATTAAAAGCCACGCCTGTCCATGCCGATATTCTACATTGGCTAACGAGATACGTATGTGGAACGATGTAACGCGTCTGGGCCTGAGCCCTCCCAAGCCCACCTTAACATCCAGCAGCAACTGGGAGAAAGAGGTTGGTTCCGCTCCCAGCCAGGATACATGCAGGGGTTTACGCTGCTACCACAAATGCAGAATCTCAGTTTGGGTTAATTGCAAAATAGCATAATGCATCATGGCAACAAGTTACCTTAAAAAAAAGGAAGTTCCTTAGCTCTCTTCTCATCCGAGGCCTTGCTACGAGACGACAAGCTTGCAGAGGGCCCAGGCTGACTGCTTTTGGTTTGCTGGGGTGTGGAGGGAGAATCCTACTAATTAGTGCAATTTAAAACGAATTAAAGCAAGAAAAACAATGGAAAATCCAGCACCGCTTAAGACGCAGCTAAGCACACAGATGCCATATGGGATTCCCTCTTTCTGCAGTATTTTTAGTTACCTTTTCAAGAGCAATGTTGTAGCTTTGGCTGCACTCACTACCTTTAGTGTTGGGAATACGACCATTTGTTCGGCACAGAGTATTGCATCGATCTATGGCTGTAGCTACAGGGAGCGGGGCAAAATAAAGAAGTTGCACTCCCCAAATAAGAATTCTGCCTCTTCAACTAAAATTTTCCCCCAATCCCCAAATTTCTGGCATTGCAGTAGCCTAAACCTCAGTGGAGCATTCAGACACGGAGGCCATGATCCTAGGTCAGCTGCTTAGCTATCCAACTACCTTAGTTATGTGAGTAAGTAATATCTCCTGGCCCAACCTCCCTCCCATCCTGCCTTAGCAGGAAGCAGCTGCTGCAAATAACAGGAATCTGTTCTCCTGACTGGCCTTTCCATCCTGACGTGGATAGCTTGTGCTTCCAAAATTCTGCAGCTGAAAGCAAATATCCTGTTTGAATCATAGACTTGGAAGAGACTTGTTTGCAAGTCAAAGGCCTTACTTCCTGATAGTCGATACTGCATATCACGAATTTTGACTTTTATTGCTATTTTGAAAACTTAGCAATACAGTACTATCTTCGCCAGGAGATTTCTGAGACAGCAGAAAACAGAAAAAGATTATTTTTAATGACAAAAGTGTCAAGAGTTACCTAGTGCTGGTGTCAGTTATGTGTATGTATTTGATCAGCTGGTTAAATTTTTACTCAGGAGCCTTACTGAAACCAAGGTATGCTACATCTACAGCATTCCCTTTATCTACCAAACCTGTAACTCTATCAAAAAGAGAGCGACAAAGAGAGAAAAATAAGATTAGTCTGGTACGACTTAGTTTTAAGAAGCCCATGTTGATTTCTAGAGATCACGACATTGCTTACAGATTGTCTGTTTAATGATCTGCTCTAGACTCATAGAATCATAGAGCTGGAAGAGACCCCAGGGACCATCAAGTCCAACCCCCTGCTAGGCAGGAACACCCATCAAAGCATTCCCAACAGATGGCCATCCAACCTCTGCTTAAAAACCTCCAAAGAAGGAGGAGATTCCACCACACTCCATGGAGGCAGCAGCCTATTTCGCTCCCGGACAGCTCTGACTGTCAGGAAGTTCTTCCAGAGGTTCAGGTGGAATCTCCTTTCCTGCAGCTTGAATCCATTGCTCCTTGTCCTGGTCTCCGGAGCGGCAGAGAACAAGCCTGCTCCGTCCTCGACATGACGCCTCTTCAAATATTTAAACATGGCTATCATGTCCCCTCTTAACCTTCTCTTCTGCAGACTAAACATACCCAGCTCTCTAAGCTGTTCCTCATAGGGCGTGGCTTCCAGACTCTTCACCATTTTGGTCACCCTCCTCTGGACATGTTCCAGCTTGTCGATATCCTTCTTGAATTGAGGTGGCCAGAACTGTACACAGTATTCCAAATGAGACCTAACCAATGCAGAATAGAGTGGTACCATTATCTCCCTCGATCTAGACACCACACTCCTATTGATGCAACCAAGAATCGCGTTGGCTTTCTTGGCTGCCGCATCACACTGCTGACTCATGTCCAGCCTGTGATCTACCAAGACTCCTAGATCCCTTTCACACGTACTGCTATCCAGCCACGCATCCCCCATCCTATATTTGTGCGTTCCATTTTTTCTGCCTAAGTGTAGGACCTTACACTTCTCTCTGTTGAAATTCATTTTGTGAGCTTTGGCCCAGCTCTCCAATCTATCTAGGTCGTTTTGAAATTTGATCCTGTCCTCTGGCGTATTAGCAAACCCTCCCACTTTGGTTATCATTTGCAAATTTGATCTAGAAATCTGGTGTTTATGTCAGGTCATGACTGTTGAAGGACCATGTCTCCATATATGAGCTCTTAAGATCTTCAGGAGAGGACCTTCTCTCTGCCTCTCCATCTTCTCAGCCTTGTTTGGTGGGATCAAGGGAGACGGGGCCTTTTGGGTGGCAGCTTCCAGACTTTGGAAATCTCTGTCTAGAGAGGCGAAGACACATTGCTTTTGTTCTCCTTCCATCAGCAAGTTGAGACATTTTTGTGCCGTCAGGCTTTCAGAAACTGACTGGGATGGGCTTTTAAATGCTGTGTGGGGCTGTTATTTAAGGTCCGTACGTAGTCTTTTAATGAATTTTAATGGTTTTAATGTTTAATAGTTTTAACTTTATGGATGCTTTAATTGCCTTTTAAACAACTTTTATATTTATTCTTTTATGGAAGGTTTTGCACAAGTTTCAGTCTGTATTGTTTTTAAATATGTTGTTATCCACCTTGGGCCTCATTATCCAGAGAAAGGCGGGATATAAATGAATAATATAAGGAAGAATGATAAAAAAAATAAACTTTTTGGGTATCTTGCCTCAGCAACACGCGAGGCGGGAAGCCGAGATCTCGAGGACTAATTAACAGCCGTCCCCGAAGGCAGAGATGCTCTTTCTACCACCAGGATTGTCAGCCGGTCTTTGCGTGGCAGCGATGACTCGGCTCCAATGAGTGAAAAACCCATCAGAGAGGACAGGCCGTTGGGGTTGATGAATTACAGATGCTTTCCGCACTCTCCCTGCTTCCCTGATGGACTCTGACAGGCAGGAATCCCTGCAGGGGCCACGCCTGCCACGGCCTGTTAAGGAAAGGAGACGTCAAAACCCTGCCCGGCGACTTCGCCAGGTGTCCGGAGACCGTGAGAGGAGAGGAAGGGAAGGAAGGGGGACAGGGCAGTCATGCCAAGGGCGATGGGGAGCCATCTCTGCCGTCATAGAGGGGGAACCATCTCAGGGCCTCCCTCTGGCACAAGCAGTGGGAGCACCGAGAGGAGAGAGAGATGGGGCCGCTGACACTGGGAAGAATGGGTTAGCACAGAAAACAGAAACTGTTGCGTGTTGTGGGGCCATATTCTCCCCTGGAGGACCTTGAAGGTCCCCGTCGTATAGTCACTCCACACCTCAATACATTCAAAATGTTTATGCCAAGCTCCTCCTTCTCCTCTTTTTCTTCCTTCTACTTTTTGTTCTTCCTATTCTTTTTCTTCTCCTGTTCCTCCTCCTTCCCTTCCTTCCTCTTCCTCCTCCTCTTCTTCCCCCTTCTTCCCTTCCTTCCCTCTTCGTACTATTTCTTGTCTTCCTCCTCCTCCTCTTCTTCTTTCCCTCCTCCTCATCTTCTTCTCCTTCTTTTTCTCTTCCTTCCCTCCCTTCCCTCCTCCTTTTCTTCCTTCTCCTCCTTTTTGTTCTTCCTGTTCTTTTCCTCCTCCTCCTTCCATCCTCTTCTTCCTTCCCTCCTCCTCCGCATCTTCTTCCTTCTCCTCCTTCTTCTCTTCCTTCCCTCTTCCTTTTCTTCTTCCCTCTCCTCCTTCTCTTCTTCCTTTTTGTTCTTCCTGTTCTTTTCCTCCTCCCCTTCCTCCTCCTTCTCTCCTCTTCTTCTTCCTCCTCCACCTTTTCCTCTTCTTTACCTCCTCCTCATTTTCTTCTTCCTTCTCCTCCTTCTTTATCTCTTCCTTCTCTCCTCCTTTTCTTCTTCCTTCTCCTCCTCCTCTCCTTTCTCCTCCTTCTTTTCCTCCTCGTTCCCTCTAATCTCTCTCGGAGGGAAGTCCACAGAGCCTGGAGCTGCCACTGAGAAGGTTCACTCAGGTAGTGCTCAGGGCATTCAGTGAAGCAAAGGAAAATTTGCAGACATTCCGGGTGGCTTGTCTTGGCTCGGTGTCATCGTGGCCCTGCAGCTTCAGTTCAGAATCGTCTCCAGACACAGGGCATGGGGCACTAGCTGGAGAACTCCTGCCCACCCATCCTGTTAAGGGACATCTGGCAGGCCGGTGCCTCCTGGCCCTTTTCCCTTGCATACATCATGGCATCTAATACATTGGGTGTAAAACAAGAAACAGAGGCCATCCTAGACTTAAGGGACTTTAAAAAAAATCCTGGCTGGTTATGGAAGTCCCCAGATTATATCTCTGGGGGGTCCCCGGTAAAGAAAAGGTTAAGAACCACTGGCTTGTACTTTATAATCTTCCAACCGTTATTCAGTTTTTTGCACATACCCCTAAATGTCCTCCATTTGCACAGCCCAGTTTGGGAACGACTGTGCTAGACCAATGGGCCGTGAAATGCACCACAGGCTTTGCCCCTAACTTTATTGGAGCTATCCACGGTGCTGAATATATTATTTTTTCCACTGGGCCATGAAGCCAATCTTGTTCTCAGCTTGGCCGACTTTGCAGGGTCACTGTGAGGATAAAAAGGCGGGGCCCTCAGACCTAAAATATTCATATCCCAACCTGTATCTCAAGATCTTGAGGTGGCCTACAGATGAAATCCATTTAGAACAGTTCAGAACCATTTGAAATTTTAAACAGCCAGAAATAATTGAAGAGTCTAAAAGCGTATTGAGCAATTCAGCCATTAAAGTGAATTAAATATCATTAAAAACCCATGTACCACCTGGACTAGATGGTGGCTGGACACAGCCCTGGGGTGAGAATATTCCCTTCGGTGCCATCGGATCCAAGTGGATGCTTGACAAGATGCGCTTCTGATGGGCACAGATCCAAATGGTAGGTGTCGTTCGGAGTTCCTGGCCAACCCATTGAGCTACTCCAGAGAAGACACCAGACTAGACCAAGCCTAACATCCACTGGATCTAAGCATTCTTATGCTGATAATAATATTGCAGGTTATCTGGAAAGCTTCGCCTGTCCTGGAAGCAAATCCAGAGGGCTACAAAGGCAGGGAATTTTGGGAGGTGCAGTTTAAAAAATAGTTTATCTCAGTTGGGAGATAAATATTTGGAGACATTTCTTGGTGTTGAACTATGGCCTTGGAGACCTGAGTTCGATTCCATGATCATCCATGGAAACCCATTGTTGAACTATGGCCTTGGAGACCTGAGTTCGATTCCATGATCATCCATGGAAACCCATTGTTGAACTATGGTCTTGGAGACCTGAGTTCGATTCCATGATCATCCATGGAAACCCATCGTTGAACTGTGGCCTTGGAGACCTGAGTTCGATTCCATGATCATCCATGGAAACCCATTGTTGAACTATGGCCTTGGAGACCTGAGTTCGATTCCATGATCATCCATGGAAACCCATTGTTGAACTGTGGCCTTGGAGACCTGAGTTCAGTTCCATGATCAGCCATGGAAACCCATCGTTGAACTATGGCCTTGGAGACCTGAGTTCGATTCCCTGATCAGCCATGGAAACCCATCATTGAACTATGGCCTTGGAGACCTGAGTTCGATTCCCTGATCATCCATGGAAACCCATAAGGTGACCTTGTGCACATCACAGACTCTCAGCCCCAGAAAACACCATGACAGGTTCATCTTAGGGTGATAGCAGATAGCACCAGGGTCATGTAGTGGCTTGAAGATTGGACAAGGAGTTGGGAAATCGGGGTTGGAGTTTCTGCTGAACCCTGAAAACTCACGGGGTGACCTTGGGCAAGTTACACTGTCTCAGCCTCGGAGGAAAGCAGGGGCAATCCACCTCTGGGCGTATATTGAGACCTAGCCTGCTGTGGTGCTTTAAGCATTGGGCTTAAAGCGATTAGCAACTTTCCTTCTATTTTCTTTCCGCTCTCATTAATGGAAGAAAAAGAAAGAAGGAAGAGATCTGTCAGGCCAAACAAAGGAATACGAGAATTTCAGGACAGAAGAACTTAGGCTGGAGTAAAGACGGGGTTTAATAATAATTCTAAAAAATGAAATGAAGTGAAGTGAAATGAAATGAAATAGAAGGTTGCCCAGGTAACGGAGTCCCCAACAGAGATGCAAATATTCTCGTACTTTGCTCTGCTATGGAAAAAAAACACAAATGGTTTCAAAAGTTTTCTTCCCTGCTGGGTGATGTTAAGAGATGGGTTGTTGGGGTTGTTTTTTTTTGCAATTTTTTATGGTTTTTAATATCCTGAGTGCAGGAAATACTGTTTTCTGTGCAAAACAACCGTGTGTGAATTGCACACACAATAGGTCCCAAAGTGTAAATAGGCTTAAAAAACTAGCTTTTGAAATCTTTACGACAGGAAGAAAACAGCTTAGATTACTTGTTGCGTTCTTCAAGAGGAAACTTAGGGAAGAAATACATCCCTGCTCTATTCCCCAAGGGGATGAGAATGTTTCTAAGCCTTCTTTGCATCTCTGAGCTTCGGCGTGGCTTGAAATACGCGACGGTACCTCTTCTTCCTTCTAGGAAATAAACCCCAGTTGGGAGCAAAGGAAGAAGCTGAGCTTGTGCTCCCTTTTTCCTACTGCAAAATACTGCAAAATTCCTACTGCAAAATTCCTACCGCCTTGCTTCTGGGTAGAAGCGAAAATTGCAAAACCACACCGAACGCTGTATTTGTTCTGGGTCTCGGTCTGAGCCTGTTTTCTAATGCCAGTGGGGAAGTAAAGAGGAGCCATTTCTCCCTCCCTTCCTCTCCCACCTTCTCTCTTTCTCCCCCTTCCATCTTCTGTCCCCCTTTTCCACATTTTCTTTCCATAGCAACAGCCTTTGAAAGCGCAGCTCTCTGCTTCACTCTCTACCCTCTCAAGGTAGCAGGGCCTGGAGGAGACATTCCTGCCCCAGGGAAAGGATGCTGAGACATTTTATTGGAGGGTTTCTCTTTAAGTTTCAGCTGCTCCCTTGGTGTCAATGATGGATTGAAAAAGAGGCCGAGGAGAGGGAGGGAGCTGGAGAAGTCAACTCCAGATGGGAGGACATGTACACATACACACGTACACCCATGCAAATACCGATGGTTTGCATGACTGTTGCTGTGTGCACTCTTTATCCTCGGCCCCGGAGTCCAGCTGACTGAGCGCCTCGGCTTTCCTTCTTGATTCATAGGTGTAAAAGGCAGTTTCCAGTCCTTGGGAAAGTAGGCGAGGACTTGGGCAGGTGTGCTTGTAACTTCAGCAGGCGACCAGGGTGATGAGGAAGACAGGAAAGGGAAGGGAGGGTAGAAGGGAAGGAAGAGAAGGAAGGAAAGGAGACAGAGACAAGATACAGGGCACAGGAGAGGGTGGAAGAGAGAGAAGGAGAGAAGGAGAAGGGGCAACAAGGAAGGAAGGAAGGAAGGAAGGAAGGAAGGAAGGAAGGAAGGAGAAGGAGGGAAGGAAGGAGAGGGAAAGGAGTTGGAAGGAAGGAAGGACAGAAGTAGAGAGGAAGAATGGAAGAGAGGAAGGAAGGAAGGAAGGAAGGAAGGAAGGAAGGAAGGAAGGAAGGAAGGAGAAGGAGGGAGAGGGAAAGGAGTTGGAAGGAAGGAAGGACAGAAGTAGAGAGGAAGAATGGAAGAGAGGAAAGGGAAAGGGAAAGGGAAAGGGAAAGGGAAAGGGAAAGGGAAGGAAAGAAGGGGAGAGGGAAAGGAGTTGGAAGGAAGGACAGAAGTAGAGAGGAAGAATGGAAGAGAGGAAGGATGGAAGGGAGGGAAGAAGGAAGGAAGGAGAGGGAAAGGAGTTGGAAGGAAGGAAGGACAGAAGTAGAGAGGAAGGAAGGAAGGAAGGAAGGAAGGAGAGGGAGGGAGGGAGGGAGGGAGGGAGGAGAGGGAAAGGAGTTGGAAGGAAGGAAGGAAGGACAGAAGTACAGAGGAAGAATGGAAGAGGGGAAGGATGGAAGGGAGGAAGGAAGAGAGGAAGGAAGGAAGGGGTAAGAAAGAAAAAGAGACAAAGAATGAGAAAGAGAATGGAATGAATGAATGAATGAATGAATGAATGAATGAATGAATGAAGAGGGATGACGGTGGAGGGGGGAATTAAAAGACCAGTGGAGAAACAGAGAAATAGGGAGAAATGAATGAATTTCCATAAAGTTGAATGAGTTGTGGATTTGTTGCTCTTCCTAATTTTGTCACCTCCATGAAGAGCAGACAAAGCTACACAGAGAGTAAGAAGAGCTCCCTTGTGTGCAACCTTCATTGGAGATCTTTAAATAGAGGTTGGATGGCCAGCTTTGAGCTCCAGCTGTGGATTCCTGCATGGCAGGGCATTGGGCTAGAAGCTCCTTGTAGTTCCTTCCAGTTCTACGTCTGAGATTTTAAGAAATTGGAGATATGGTCCTGCCGTACTCTAAATACCTTGAAGGCACTAGATCTCCTCAGATCTTGGAGGCTAAACAGGATCAGGCCTGATCAGAACTTGGAAAGAAGGCTGGAGCTCCCTTGACATACTGTCTCTTGCAATGCCAAGACAGATAGTCTTGACTAGGTATGTTGAAAATACTCATTTTTCCTTCTTCTCTTCCGTGAGAAAGGATGTCTAGGCACCTTGTCAAGAAAATGGCCTCTCAACACAATATGCTTCACTACTCACAATCTATCTGTGAAAAATTCATTTACACTTTTTTAAATTTTTTTGTACAAGTCCAACATTTCTGTGTGGTTTTTTCTCTCTCCATGTTTAGCTGCAACAACACTTTTGCAGAAAGTAATCCCTCCAAAAAAATGCAAAAAAATAAATAAATCCAAAAATGCACAAAAACTCATAGCATCAGCAAGAAGAAAATTGTGTCACATTATTGGTTCTTGTGTGCAAGGATGAAATTGGGAAAGATTGACATGCCTAACCTTGAATAGAATATGCATGTTGGGCAGATTTCTTCTCATCTGTCTACGTCTGTATACTGTATAAAAGTATACTGCAAATCTCTTTGTTATGGTTGTATCTGTTGTTGTGTTCAGGTCATTTCCAACTTATGGCAACCCTAAGTGAACCTTCCATGAGGTTTTCTTGGCAGGATTTGTTTGGGGAGGGAGGGGTTACCTTTGCCTTCCTCTGAGGCTGAGAGAGTGTGACTTGACCAAGGTCATCCAGGGGGTCTCCATGGCTGGGCAGAGATTCGAACTCTGGTCTCTAGAGTCACAGTCCAGGGCTCAAACCACTAAACCACACTGGCTCTCCTACTGTTATGTACGTCGGTATTAAAAACATACTGCAAAGTTTTTTGTTATTTTTGGTAACTAACTTGGCTGCCGCCTCTCTGGAATTCCTCTTTGCCCTTTCTCACTTTTTAGCATATTTTTAATGCTGTGAGTCATAGAATAGAATCATAGAAATTCAGAGTTGGAAGAGACCCCAGGGGCCATCCAGTCCAACCCCCTTCTGCCATGCAGGAACACCCTCAAATCAATCCCGACAGATGACCATCCAGCCTCTGCTTAAAAACCTCCAAGGAAGGAGCCTCCACTACACTCCGAGGCAACAGATTCCACTGCCGGACGGCCCTGACTGTCAGGAAGTTCTTCCTGAGGTTCAGGTGGAATCTCCTTTCCTGCAGCTTGAATCCATTGCTCCTTGTCCTGGTCTCTGGAGCAGCAGAAAACAAGCCCTCTCCTTCCTCTACATGGCATCCCTTCAAATATTTAAACATGGCTATCATGTCCCCTCTTAACCTCCTCTTCTGCAGACTAAACCTACCCAGCTCTCTAAGTCTATCCTCAGAGGGCTTCATGGCTTCCAGGCCTCTCACCATTTTGGTCGCCCTCCTCTGGACTTGCTCCAGCTTGTCAATATCCCTCTTGAATTGGGGTGCCCAGAACTGGACACAGGATTCAAGATATCGTATTTCCCATCCAAAGGGTTTCCCTTGCTGTGGATAAACTGGAAAATTCCTAATATTCCTGCCTTTTGGGGTTGGAGAGAGAAGGCAAGTTAACTTCCCTTTTGCTCCAGGCGCAGAGATGGTGAAAGCGGTGCCACGTGGTCCTTGGAAGGGCCACCCTGCAGGTGCCACGTGGCCCTTGGAAGCCCATCACGTGGCCCCTGGAAAGCCTCCAAAGCTTCCTGCCCCCTCCCATTGCAAATGCCCCCATTTTGGCCAACGTGCACATGCAACAATCCAAAGTGCCAAGACAATCTTGCAGTTTTGCTTCTCTCACCCTCCCTGCCTTCTAAAAAAAGCTCAAAAATTGGCTATATTCCAACCAAGAACCAGAAGCCGAAAGGATGTGACGTCATTCCTGCTCCTGCCAGGAGAGATGGAGAGAGACCACTGAAGTTGGTTGCCGGAAGGGGGAGGCGAAACATTTGCAATGGTGGCAACAGGGCCACCATCACGGGTATGTGGGAATAATGAGTACGGAGCGGTTACGGACATATAACTCTAGCATAAGAATCTGTCGCTGGAACAGGGCCTGCAAGCCAACCTGTTGTAAAATTGCTTAAAGCATAAAATTAATGTATCAAAGGAGAGGAGGAAATATCTAAGAGCTTGTTAAGCGAATGCAAAGACGGCGTAAAGCAGAACAACTTGGGATCGGAGGCGCAATGACAGAGGGGCCTTAGTGGTCCTCATTTTTGGAAACTGATCATTTTAGGGTCGTTGCAGCTCCCCAGTCTGGCCCTGCGAAGCTCCATCTTTCTTCCCCCTCCATTCTGTCGCCGATGATCCAACCAGCAACCACAACTCCGGGAGGTTGTGATTGTGACGATAATGCTGATGATGACAATTTTCCAATCAACCGTTCTGTACGCGGTTCGGTATTGTTGGCTCCTGTTTGTTCCCCGCCCCCCCCCTTTGCCATAAGGCTGGGAAACATTCGGGGAGAGGCATAGAGGGCAGGCACACAATTTAAACAGTCCAAATGAAACCGCTGTGAGTTGTTTTTCCTCTTCCCCGGCTGCTATTACGTGTTCTTGCAGCGGCAGCGGGATCAGACCGTAAGTGGGATATCAAGTTTATTACAGCTATTTCCAAGCTGTAATTGGTTTTGTAGAACACGGGGAAGGCGGGGGAGAGCGAACAGGGGAGGCGGGTGATGGTGGGGGGCTTGGGAGAGTGGCTGCAGAGGGACCCTCACTGGGGGAAACTGGAGTTGATCTGTTTTGCTTGCATTGGTCAGGTGGAAACCGCTTTCCTATTTCCAAGCTGCGCGGAAACTGGGAAATGAGGTGGGGGCACACTGTGATTTGTTTCTCCCCGCTGCACTAGAAAGGAAAGGCCAAGAAAGCCGGCACTGGTGGGGTTGTGTTATGTTTTGTGTGTGTGTGTGTGTGCTTCCCCCCTAGGCTGACCACTATTTCTTTTGAGCCAGAGATGGGCCATTTCCGTACTAGTCCGTTATAGCGCGATGATTCCAGCTGGCCCCTCCCGAAACTGCAAATCCCAGGAGGTTGAAAGTGGAATCATTGCGCTATAACAGACTCGTGCGGAAATAGCCATGGTCTTAATTTTCCTTCAGAGCTCCAGGGTTGTATCGAAGCGCTTATTCTGAGTTAGGCCCTTGGTTCCTTTAGCAGACGGTGATGTGATGTTTGCTGTTTTTGCTGGCTTGGTTTCACAGCCCACCAGTACTAGTTTGGGACCACTGATGAGTCAAAATCTGTCTAGGAATCCAGGGATCGGTGCAATCTCATTGGATAATGTGAAACATTCCAAGCGCTGTTGCTTTTTTTTTAAATAGTGCTGGCTTTCATCCCAGAACTGCTGAACCTCAAATTGTACATGTTGGTATTGCATAATCTTTCCTTGTTATTCTTATTATTCTGCTTTCTCATTGCCTTTCATTATCCTAGATGGTGATGATAACGACAATGTGTGTGTGTGTTTTCCCAGGCTGTCCTGAATTAGTTGGCTTGTTGAAAGCAGTACCAGCGGATGGCTTCCCATGTCAGTGGAGCAGTGCATCCACTCCAGGATTTTAGGTAGCTTTCAAGGAGTTCTCCAAAGTCCTGAACCTATTCTGGAGACATTGAGTTCAGCACCATGGACAGATCCCTTGAAGCCACTCAAAAACATGAGGTGGCACTACTGTGGTGGGTCCAAAATGAGGGCATTGCCCCCCCCAAATAACAATTCTGCCCCCTCCCATGAAATATCCTTCCTGTCTGCAAATTCCCAGCATTGCAGGAACTTAAAAACCGACTTGAGCATTCAGAAATATGAGTTTGCTCTCCAAAGAAAAAGAGGCGGCAAAGGGAGCAAAGTAATATAAGCAAATCCAAAAGAGAGGGATTCTAGGTGAGAACAATTCTGAAGGTCTCTCTGCAAAGGTAGAGATTTGGGGGCTGAAATAAAATTTCGGAATTCTTGTTTGGAAGGGCAATGCCCTCTTTTCGCCCCACACCCAATCCTCTTTTTCCTCCCATAGATCTTGCATTTTCCATATTAGATTATTTTTGAGGGCAAAGAAAGGCCCACTGGTCCGAAACACGTCTATGGAAGGAAATAAGAATGTCATAGAGGAGCCTGTCTTATTGAAATAACCCTACTGTGTCCATACATCAACTCAGCAGAAGAAGGCAAGAGCATTTGTCCCTTCGTGTGAAATCCTTTTTCATGGTTGCGGGTTCCCCAAACGGGTTTTGCCATCAAAGAGGCTTCAAGAGGTGTTCCTCAAACATCCTCCTCCCATTTTCCTGTCCACTCTCCGGTCTACTTTCCCCCCTTTGACAGGGTTGTCACTTTCACTGCTGGTGTATGTCAGTTGCGTCCCCATGCCAGGAGCGGACAATGATTGGAAATGACAGAGCCTCCCTTCACCCCACCTCCGTCCACCCAGTTCTTACATGACACCCACCACGGGCTGAATCAAGATCTGGTGGGCAGATCCTGTCCTAATGCTGAGCAGTGAAGGTTTAATCTGTCCTCTTCCCAACCCACCACCTCCACGACAGAAAAAAATCTGCTTCTGCCTAAATTTAACAAGAGAATGCTTCAGGTGACAATTGTTTGGGAGGAGAAGAAGTGGCTGCAACTCTAGGGTGGTTGTAGCCTTGAACTATTCTTATCAGAGCTACAGGTCTTCTGTTCCCCCAAGTCTCCTGGATTCTGACCCCCAGAGTTGTAATGAGAGCCAGACTATGTTTTTCACCCACATTTTCAATCTGTTGTGAAAAGCACTCCTCACTTTGACTACCTAGGGCTGTATAACAGGATCTCTGATTGGTTGGGATCACTTAGGGGGGAGAGAAAGGGAATGAGGGGCATCGTGCCGCTGTAGTGGGGGCTAAGGAAAGCAGCTGTGATTAGTAGGCAGCATGTACAATTGGGGTGATTCCGGCCTGAGGATTAGATCCCGTTCTAATTCTGAAGAACTGTTGCTTATCTTAGAACCACCTGTAGCACAATTGATATTTTTTTCCAGAATGTAGGATTATTCATGCTAGCTATGGTGTGCATCCTATTGGTTCATTCCACTTAAAGTAGACTTGTAAATTCAATTGTTGAATGGTGAATCAACACATTGAGAAATCTCACTGGCCCTACCCTTGTTGCAACTAAGAATAGGATCCAGGTCTATACGTCCTAGCCAATCAGGGATGGTCTAGGCAACACGATGATGATGATGATGTGATGATGATGATGATGATGTGATGGTGATGACAAAACCTCTCAGATTGGGTGCAATGACATTTGAACTCATTCTGGGTGGGCGAACATTTTCAACCCATGGGGCAGCCCTACCCCTGAAGAATCACCAACAATGGGAGGAAATGCAGGATTCTAGAATTCCATCATTTCAGTCCATCTCTCAATGGCAGAACCGATGGCCCAGCTGATGCTGCTGATAGAGATGTGTCTTCAGATTGCCCGTCAACTTAGGGGGACCCCATTGATTTCTGAGTTTTTTTCTTAGGCAAGGAGTGCTTGGGGGCAGTTTGCCAGTGCCTTCATCTGAAATGCAGCCCTACAGCATTTCATATTACTCAGCAGTCTCCCTCCCCGCTCAGATTCCAAGATCAGATGGGATCCGATGTATTCGGGTCCTAGGTATCCCTTCCTCAGTCCTGGGATGAACTATCCAGCTTTGCTAGGATATGGACCCATCTAGGTTTAATCTTGCAAAAAAACCCAAACCCCTAGTTTTCCTGGCAAACAGAGCTCCATCAATATAAGGCTTCCAGACCGAAGAACCTAACTCTTTTGCTCCGACGCAGGTTTAAAAAAAAAAAGATTTTGATAATCATATAATAAAGAAACCCCCTGAAATTCAACATGCCCTTGAAAACTTCCCTAGCGTGTCTCTCCAAAGTGCAAGAGATTTACAACCTGGATAATTCTCTCTAGGTTTTTTTTTTTTTATCTTGTGTATGTGAGAGTGTGTATTTTCTTTGTAATAAAACCTGGGCTTAGGCAAATAAATTTGAGAAGACAGTTTTACTGACAGCTCCCTCCCTCTCCCCTTTCTCTCTCTCTCTCTCTTTCCCCACATTCTCAGCTCCCGCATAATAAAATAAAATAAAATAAAAAATATAAGGAGAGAAATTTCAGCTCGAAGGGACAACGTGGGGCGCATTTAAAAAGCGAGATAAAGGGACGGCCGCCCGCTGTGCGCAGAGGTGATGGCAAAGGTGTTTGGAAGGAGTAGGCCGCGCAGCTTTGATCATGCGACTTCGGGTCTTTTTGGGCTCTGATCCAAGGCAGAAGAAAAATTTGGAGGTGGCTCCGGAGCTGTAGTCAACCGGCGGCGGTTGCCAACACACCCGACTTGAAAGGTTTTGGCTCATCTGCTGTTTCAACACCAAAAAAAAGGGAGCTTGTTTTCCAAAGTGGTGTCTTTAGAAAGAGAGGGAGAGAATAATAGTAAGAGAGAGAGAGAGAAGAAATAGTGACTTGCTTTCTTTCCCCAGCTGGAAAGACAAAAAAGAAGGAAGGATAATATTAGGTATTACTGTTTTCTTAAAAAATAATACTTTTTATTAAACGCCAACCTTTTAAATGCAGTGGAATCACACAAGTGCAAAGAAGAAAAAAATTCATTGAACGGAAACCAGTAGACAACCCTGTGTGTTTTGTACAACGCTCGGACTAAAAGAGGGATTCTTGGGATGTGTGCAAATCCAAAATATTCCTCTCCCTTGCCAGGGCTCTGCCACATCCAGGTGGCACACTAGGGCCAAAATTCACTTACGGATATAGACACGGATAAATCATGACGTGAGGCCAAAAAATCACCAGTGCACAATGGGTGCAAAGGAAGCAGAGTTGCACAGACAACATGTTCCTCCATGTCTTGTCTTTGCAATTTCTGAAATGAAAAAAACATTCATTGACACGGAAACCAGTAGACATCCCCAGTGTGCTTGGACTGAAAGAGGGATTCTTGGGATGTGTGCAAATCCAAAGTATTCCTCTCCTCTGCCAAGGCTCTGCCACATCCAGGTGGCACACTAGGGCCAAAATTCACTTATGGATATAGACACGCATAAATCATGACATGAGGCCAAAAAATCACCAGTGCACAATGAGTATATTCTACTTAGAGCAAAGAAGGCAGAGTTGCACAGACAACATGTTCCTACAAGTCTTGTCTTGGCAATTTCTGAAATGTTTGTTGTGGCTGCGCATGCAATACTTTGCACCGTGATTGGGCATTGTCATTGTGGGTCCTATACCTTGCACTGTGGTTGTGCATCCTCTGCTTTGCAATTCCTCGTTGCCGTTGTGCATCTTAAATGCCTGACTGCGGTTGCGCTTTGCAGTTTGTGTGTTGTGCAATGGCACCCAGCCATTGGCATGTGTTGCACAGCGTTGCTGTTCTGCAAGGGAGTTGCATCTCTTGCCGCCGTGGCCTTCTGTCTGCGCGGAAGCTCTAAGGGGATTTTGGGCCGAGGCCGATCTCTGAGATAGCGCGTGGCAGGGTGTCGATTCGCTAATGAAATAGCACACCTGGAGGCTGTGTCAGAACACCTCTTCCCCAAGAAAATGTGCCAAGGCAGATGGTGCTAATAAACTCTTGCAGCAAACATCTTGGGAATACATAAATAAATACAGGGAGAAGAGGGGAGAGAATGGGGAATGAGAAAGGGATTTTTCCAGCATGCCTCCCCGTCTCCTGGCAGAACGCACCCTTGCTAAAATAGGGTTCCCTCTTCCTGTAGGGAAAAAGAAGTCTGATCTTATAGGCTGGGGTGGGAATTGAACAGCTAATGGGTCAAAGACAGCCCCTGGGTGTCTAATGTGGGTCTTGGGATGTCCACTAATCAACCAAACCAACATGGCATAGTGTAGTCCTTTGAGCATTGGACCATGGAACCCAGAGTTCGATTCCCCGCTCGGCCATGGAAACCCACTGGGTGACCTTGGGCAAGTCACACACTCTCCACTCCAGAAAACCCCACGATAGTGATTTGAAGGCGCAAAATGAGCTAATACCCCAGAGGGCAAGATCAGAATTCAAAATGACCTGAATTAGCGAGCTGGATCAAAATTAACAAAATGAATTTCAACAGGGAGACATGTAAGGTACTAAAGTTAGATGGAAAAAATGAAAAGCACAGATATAAGATGAGTGGCATGTGGCTTGGCTGCAGTATATGAGAAAGAGATCTAGGAGTCTTAGTGGGCCACAAGCTGAACATGAGCCAGCAGTGTGATGCGGCAGCTAAAAAAACCAATGCGATTCTGGGCTTCATCAATAGGAATATGATGTCTAGGTCAAGGGAAGTAATACCCCTAGAGTTCAGTGGAGTCTCCTTCTTTGGAGGTTTTTAAAGAGATGCTAGATCTGTCAGGAATGCTTTTATTGTGTCTCCCTACTTGGAAAATGTGGTTGAACTTGATGGTCCTTATTGTCTTTTCCATCTCAATGATTCTGTGACCATCCTCTAAATTTTTTTCCTACTTTGGCTGGGAAAAAAAGGGGTTAATGTCATGGAAGATATGAAAAAAATGATCCCTCAATCGACATGCCTTTGCTATTCTTGACAGTCGTGAGTAGACCCACTGAATCAATGGGGTTTACTGCGAGCGTTGACCCACCATTCCATCATCCTCACAGCTATTGAGTTGTTAAACCTTTTCAGTGGGATCAGGCACACTGAAGGGGAAAAAAACCCAGTGGGATTATATAATAAGCCCCCCAAAAGTTACTTCTGCAAGGTCTCGAGCGAGGCACAAAGGGCTCACCTGGGCCCCCTTTTTGGGCTTAATAATAACATCCAAAACTCAATGGCAGACCATACTTGAATGCAGAAGTTCCATTAGCTTAAAGCAACCCTGGATGCCCTCCTCTCCCCCAACTTTTAACCCTTTATTCAAAACTCCTGCCTCCATTTCCCATCTCCCGTCTCCCATCTCTCACCTACAAATAAGAATTCTTTCTCACCGAGAATGGGATTTTTCCTTCCGTGCTCGAATTTCTAGCGTTGCAAAAAGTGAGATATTGAAAACCGGTCCCACCTGGGACTCTTGCATTTGCTGGGTTCCTTGAGTTTGCTTTAACTCTCCAGTTTTTAAAAAAGGCCAGAAGTGTATTTCTAAATGCTGAATGGAAGTATTGTTGTGGTTGTTGCCGTTGTCGAGTCCTTTGTGACTTGTGGGCTTTCCTGGCCAGATTTCTTCAGAGGGAGTCTGCCAGGGCCCTCCTCTGAGGCCGAGAGAGTGTGGCCCATCCAAAATCACCCGGGGGTTTCCATGGCTGAACGAGGATTCGAACCTTGGGCTCCCGGAGTCCTATTTGACTGATCGGGGAAATTTTAAGGGACGGAAATGCTAGAAATTTGAGGACTGAGCAGGGCCAAGGTAAGGTTTCCATAGGCCATTTCTGCACAAGTCTGTTATAGCGCGATGATTCCACTTTCAACCTCCTCTGGAATCCTGGGGTTTGCAGCTTAAGGAGGGAGCTCTTGGGCCTTAGTAAACTACAGACCCCAGAATTCTACAGGGTGTAGAAAGCGGGATGATAGCACTTTAACAGCGTAGTGTGGACAGCCCCAAAGTTAAAATACGTAATTTAGACCATAAATATCCGTAAATTCTAAGAACAGCCAGGATTTTTCGTCACCCTGGCCATGATCGCATCTTGAATATCTGCTTGTCTATGGAAAGAAGGTAAGCAGGAAACCCCCGTTGTAGATTCTAGCATCGCACCTGAAGTGTCTCCTAGAATCATAGAAATGTAGAGTTGGAAGAGACCCCAGGGGCCATCCAGTCCAACCCCCTGCCATGCAGGAACACCCTCAAAGCACTCCCTTGGACAGATGGCCAGCCAGCCTCTGCTTAAAAACCTCCAAGGAAGGAGACTCCACCACACTCCGAGGCAGCAGATTCCACTGCCGGACAGCCCTGACCGTCAGGAAGTTCTTCCTGAGGTTCAGGTGGAATCTCCTTTCCTGCAGCTTGAATCCATTGCTCCTTGTCCTGGTCTCCGGAGCAGCAGAAAACAAGTCCTCTCCCTCCTCTACGTGGCATCCTTTCAAATATTTAAACATGGCTATCATGTCCCCTCTTAACCTTCTCTTCTGCAGACTAAACATCCCCAGCTCTCTAAGTCTGTCCTCATAGGGCTTCATGGCTTCCAGACCCTTCACCATTTTGGTCGCCCTCCTCTGGACTTGCTCCAGCTTGTCAATATCCTTCTTGAATTGGGGAGCCCAGAACTGGACACAGTATTCAAGATAAGTTCTAACCAAAGCAGAGTAGAGTGGTACCGGTACCTCCCTCGATCTAGACACCAGACTCCTATGGATGCAACCGAGAACTGCATTGGCTTTCTTGGCTGCCGCATCACACTGCTGACTCATGTTCAGCTTGTGGTCTATGAAGACTCCTAGATCCCTTTCACACGTACTGCTATCCAGCCACGTGTCCCCCATCCTATATTTCTGTATTCCATTTTTTCTACCTAAGTGTAGGACCTTACAATACTCTCTGTTGAATTTCATTTTGTTCGCCTTGGCCCAGCTCTCCAATCTATCCAGGTCATTTTGAATTTTGGTCCTGTCCTCTGGCGTATTAGCAACCCCTCCCAATTTGGTGTCATCTGCAAATTGGTGTCATCTGCAAATCTCATGTAAAAGGCAGCCCTGGGACTGTAGGAAAATTTCGTTGGGAGTGGTAGAATTTTTATTTGGGGCCTCATTTTGCTCTCCCTGGCGAGGCAGACCTCTCTTGACCCCCCTCAGCCTGGGGGAAGATGGAGGCAATCCTCCAGGTGAACAGAAACGGGGCCACTTAATTGTGCACTGCAGTCCTTGGTGCCCTCAGACTCCCTTGCAAGGTTATATTGTGTGCATTGCGTTGTGTGTCATTAGCGATTGCACACTCAGAGGAGCCCGGGGTGGTGGGAACGCGCAAGCCAGCAGAAGTGAGCATTTTCCATGTGGGAGACAAATAACCCAGAGAGATCTGAAGACCACGGTGTGCCTCTGATGCTCGCTAAGACTTTAAAAGCTCCATCGTGATCTTCAGAGCTCGGCGGTGGCCCGGTCCAATTCCCTTGTCTTCCCCCAGCCCTTCCGGCAATCTTTTTCCCCGCACATTCATCTCCTCGCTGCAGGTCTTTGAATAGCGATTGCTGGCATCTGCGGATCAAAGCGGATTGCTCCCTTTCACATTTCTTCTTCTATATATCTATTTTTCTTCTTCTTCTTTTTTTAAAAAAACTCAACTCCCCCCCAGGGATAAATCTCTTTTTCTCTTTTTTTTCTTCCTTCCTTGCAACTTTTGTACTAATTTATTTTTAAACATGCCCTAACTGCAGTGAAGGAGAAGGGAGAGGTTGGGGAAAAGAAAGAGTCGGGAGAAGGGCAGAGAGGAGAACTGAGTTCTGATCGTCCGGTAAAGAGAGGAAACAAGGTTTTGGAGAGGACACACTGAAGCATCCATGTTGTGCAATGGAAAAAAAGGAGAATTTTAAAGGGTTGCAGTTGGAAAACCAGGTGAATAACAGGGTGGCTTTGCTTCTTTGTTGGGGTTGTGTTCCTTCAAGTTGTTCCCGACTTATGGTGACGCTAAAGCGATTCTACAATGGGGCTTTTTGGGGGCTGAGAGTGTGTGACGTGCCCAAGGTCAGCTGGTGGGTTTCCACGGCTGAGTGGGGAACCGGACCTGGTCTCCAATGCTCAAACCACTACACCTCGCTGGCTCTCTTACCAATAAGGAAATATTAAGACCAGACAAGAGGTTCTGTACTAAAAGGGCCAAGTTTAAGAACTGGACTTTTAAGTGTTTATGATCTCCTGGGCACGAGGAGACTCAAGGGGGGTCCAGTTGTGGCCAGAGGGCCCCAACCTAACCTTTTCTGTAATTTCCTAAGAGAGACGCCATGTAAGTAATTAGCAAGAAGCTCAGAAATCATTCGGTAACTTGGAAAACCAGGATAAACAGAGGGACACGGAAAAAGGTAGCCAGGGTCCAATTCCAAAGGTCCAGAAAGCAGAGCAGAGTTTCCAAGCTCTTGGGCGTGTTTCTCACCAAGTGGATGATGTTGCTTCCAGCATCTATTGAGAATGAAATGAAATGAAAAAATGAAGGAATGCTTTGGCTCACATTGTCCTTTCTGTGTTTCAGGTGACAGATGGTGGGACCATCAAGCAGAAAATTTTCACCTTCGATGCCATGTTCTCCACCAACCAGTCGCACATGGAGAACTACCGGAAAAGGGAAGACCTGGTCTACCAGTCCACCGTGCGGTAAGTCCGACCATTGCCTTGGACCAGGAATGGAACAAATTTGTGTACGTTGCCTTGTCTCCACTGAGAAAGGGGGTCTCAATGCATGGGTGGGGTGGGGGGAAGAGATGACCAGGAAGACCTTCTGAGGGGAGGACAAGCTTGAGAGTGGGATCTGCTGCTGCCCCCATGGAGCGTGGTGGAATCTCCTTCTTTGGAGGTTTTCAAACAGAGGCTGGATGGCCACCTGTCCAAGGGAGGGCTTTGATGGTGTCTTCTTGCATGGCAGACTGGAGTTAGACTGGATGGCCCTTGGTGTCTCTTCTGGCACTAAGGCCATTTCCGCACCAGCCTGTTGTAGCGCTATGATTCCACTTTCAACCTCCTATGGAATCCTGGGGTTTGCAGTTTCGGGAGGGGCCGGCCGGCCCCTCCCGAAACTGCAAACCCCAGGATTCCATAGGAGGTTGAAAGTGGAATCATAGCGCTACAACAGGCTAGTGCGGAAATGGCCAAGATTCTACGACCAACCTTTACCTTTCAGGATTTCTGTGTCCAAAAACTTATGCAGAAAAGTTTGGTTTTTTGTGTGGAGAACTGTGTATTTTGCACAAAATATCCTGCCTGGATTTTGTTTTGCTTAGTAGTCCCAACGAAAGTAAAAGTACTGAATCAATGGTGGGATGTCGAGGCAACACAGAGTCAAAACCCATTGATCCAGTGGGTCTACTCTATCGAATTTCATCGGTCGTTCCAATTAGAGACGACACGTTGAGTGAGTGGTTGAGTGGCAAGACAACCCAGAGGCAAATTGCATCGAACCAATTAATAGTCCCAACTAGAGTAGATCCATTCAACCTGTTATTGAGTGGGGAGCCAACATGCAGATAAATCCAAGCGATTCAATGAATCTGCTTTAGATGAGGATAATCCTCATTTTTTTCTCCAGCCCAGGACTCAAGGCAGCTAGCTGACAACAGTCCAAAGAAATGTAGTTTTTTAAAAATACCAGATTACAAAAGTTAAATTAATTGGCCAGAATTCTACACAGGTTACTTGGTTACATTTGCATCACTTTGCAATGTCTCTGCACCAAAAAGAAAATGGGAGGGCAGTTGTGGTTGTGGAAATAGCACCACAATCATGACGATGGAGGCATTGGAGATATAGACCAGTTATGGACACATAACTCCAAGAGTTTTGGCCACCATTAAACTAGCCATAAAATTAAAACCGGTTTTAAAAACATAGCTGTTGAAAACAACAAATAAACAAAATATAGATAGAGTGGAACAGCAGCATGCGGGTCACTGACTTTAGTGCAAAAATTTTGGGTTTTTTCCCCATGGAAATGAAGAAAATGCACATTACCTCTTGCAGTTTCACTCAATGAGGGTAAAACTATTGAAACGATTTGTTCTTCCATGCAAGGAAAAGGAAGCTTCGCTCTCTCCGTTGGAAGTCATTTTACAAGGATGGTACCCGGAGTCGTTGCAATTAGTCGAGGCCCTCTTGCGGGCTGCTGGAGTTCCAAATGGCCCTTGTGCTTATTTTGCATGCACCCGAGCTTTAATTGAATTGCTACTGACTGGATGTGTTGCCTCGCATTGACTCTTGACCCTCCAGTTATATACCTGCCAACTGGGGGTAACATTTCATGCATTCGATGAAGTAGCCTAGTCTATAAAAGCTCCTGCCATAATTAATGTGTTAGTCATGCAAGACGCTTCCTTGTTTAGTCACCTTCTAGGACCTAACTGTTTTATGACCGTCAACACCAGATTCTAGAGTTGTTCCTCCTTAGGAAATGGTGGCAGAAAAAGTGCTTGGTTTGAAAGAATGAATTACTGTTGTCCCTGATTGGCTATGATCAGCCCTGTGTTCTCACTTGGCCCTTACTCTCCGTGCCATAATTAATGTGTTAGTCATGCAAGACGCTTCCTTGTTTAGTCACCTTCTAGGACCTAACTGTTTTATGACCGTCAACACCAGATTCTAGAGTTGTTCCTTGTTAGGAAATGGTGGCAGAAAAAGTGCTTGATTTGAAAGAATGAATTACTGTTGTCCCTGATTGGCTAGGATCAGCCTTGTGTTCTCACTTGGCCCTTACTCTCCATAGGCTGCATTTCTTCTCAGTGACAGGAGCAAGGCGACAGTGAATGTGATTGGCTATATTGCACTGCAGCATCATAATAGGATCCCTAATTGGTTAGTTTTCATGACTATAACATTTTATCTAAAACAGTGTTGAAATAATTAACTACTGTTGTCACTGTGAATCAGCCTTGTGTTCTTACTCAAATCATTGGCCCTTACTCTCCATAGGCTTCATTTCTCCTCAGTGACAGGAGCAAGGAGACAGTGAATGTGATTGGCTATATTGCCCTGGAATGACATAACAGGATCCCTAATTGGCTAGTTTTCACAACTAGGAATTTTTATGTAAAACAATGTGTCTGTCTAAGGCTTGGGATCACATCATGAAACTACACAGGCAATCAGGTTTATCTACTTGCTATTTAAGGGTACAGGAAGCCTATTAAGAGTAAGGAGCAATTCAGAAGGCTGATTCTGGCCAATCAGGGACACTAACTGAGTCAGGATTTCAAACCAAACACTTTGCTGCACACTTAAGACACCAGCAGGATTCTAGCTTTGGTCTTCTTCTCCTTGTCTTGTAACTCAGGAGTTTGCACCAGCTGCTTTTCATCAAAATGGGGAAGAGTTTCTAGTGTGGCTTATTTTGCAAATTAAGTTGTCAAAAAGGCTTTGCAATCACACAACAATTACATTTCGTGCATGAGCCAGTCTGAGGAGAGGGAAGCAGGACGGGTTCCATTATCCAGAGGGAAAGGATCACATTTTGAAATCAAAATTAACAGCAGCAGAGAAGAAATGGAAAGAGAGATGCGGGTGGGGGCTGAGGGAGAAAAGGATTTAAAAAATGCCAGATGGGGTGGAACTTGTGAGCCCAGAAACCCCAAAAAAACGTGCCACAAAGGCAGGGCAAGTTTTAGGCAGAAAGCAGCTCCCTCTGCTTCCTGAATAGTACGGGAAGGCTTGCGGGAATAAGAAACCCACATTTACATATAAATGAAGATATTTACAAATTAATGCATTTGGAGACACAGGAAGTCCCGGCTCTGCAGCTGTCAAGGCGACGGCCCACCTCATCATTTGGGGTGGGTGGAGAGGCAAGGAGGATTTACCTTATCCTCAATAATAAATAGGCAACATCAAATGGATGCTTTATTGAAGGGAGGGCACGGGATGGGGGCACCTTTGGTGGGCTGCACCAGCAGGGCCAAGAGTGATCCGATGTAATTGGAAGTCAGTAAGTGGGGTGAGTATCTGATCTCGTACGGCCAGTTCTGACCCACAGCTCCAGGACTGCATTCCTTCTAGCCATACCTGAAGTCCCCACCGGGCACTGAAGCAAGGGCCTTCTATGGAGGGTCGTAGGAAGGGTCCTTCTTCTTCCAGCCCAATATCCCAACTCTGGTTGGCAGCAATGATCTTCTTTTCTTGGTCCTACCTGGAGATTCCAATGAAAATAGGAACCTGCATCCTATTGAGTCAGATCTTTGGGGTGGTCCATCTAGCTCAGCATTGTCAACACTGGCTGGCAGCCATCACTCTTCAGGTTCTTCTCCTGGCCGTACCTGGGGATCCAGGTATTGAACCTGGGACCTTCTGAGAGATGACCATCCAGCCTCTGTTTAAGGACCTCCAACATCAACACCTACACAGAGCTGTGCATCCATGAGGAATGACCTTACAAGAGACTGTGTGCCTAGTGGGTAGAGTGCTGGACTGGGAATCTGAACATTCTGGGTTCAAGTCCACCCATAGCATGGCATAGTGGTTTGACTACTGGGCTAGACAGCTGGAAGTTCTGGGTTCTAGTCCACCCACCGTGTGGCATAGTGGTTATAATGCCCGGAGTGGAGATTTGAAACTTCTGGGTTCGAGTCTGCCCGAATTCCCTGGATGATCTTGGGCCCACAATCCCTACCTCTCTCAGCTTGACCTACCTCACAGGACTGTTGTTATGAAGGTAAAAGTGGGGAAGGAGGAAGTCAGAGCTGCTTCCTGGAGGTCATTTAAAAATGAGTGGATAAAATGTGGAAGTGGAGGAGAGAGGGGGTTCTGCACTCCACCCCAGCTGCCTGCCGGTTTGCTTTCCGTCTCTTTCTCCTTCCCTCCTTCCTTTCAGCACACTGTCTCTGCTGATGGCTCCCCTTCCCTCTCCACCCCTGCTAATTAATTGCACCCCTCCATGTCACCTGTTTTTAATACTTGCTTCCAGTTCCCTGATCAGCACCCCATTCATTGCATCCTTGTAGCTCAAACGTTCCCTCTGGCCTTGCAGCTCTATCAGGCGTGGAACGCAGGCCTCTCCTAGGACCCCCTTTGCTCTGCACCCTCCTCATCCCCCCCCCCAATACGCACACCAGCATCTCAAAGAGGGGAACCTGAAAGAGCATTGTCTCTCTTTCGGATTGGGGAAGGAAACAGGAGGCAGCTCCCTTGGGACATTGTTTGGCTCCCTCTCGTGGCAGAGAGGTGCAAATGCCAGGCTGTCTCCAACATTTCATTGGTAGTGTGCAAGCCTTGCATCATGGCTTGAGCGTTGCACTCTGGAGCCTGGGTTCAAATCCATGCTCAGCCATGGAAATGCATTGGAAGACTGGCATCACTAGTCCCATGAGAAGGATCAAAACTGCACAATTGCAGAAAAACAGGAGAAAAATATAGAATCATAGAGTCATAGAGTTGGAAGAGACCCCAGGGGCCATCCAGTCCAACCCCCTGCCAAGCAGGAACACCCTCAAAGCACTCCCGACAGATGGCCATCCAGCCTCTGTTTAAAAACCTCCAAGGAAGAAGACTCCACCACACTCCATGGAGGCAGCAGCAGATTCCACTGCTGGACAGCCCTGACTGTCAGGAAGTTCTTCCTGAGGTTCAGGTGGAATCTCCTTTCCTGCAGCTTGAATCCATTGCTCCTTGTCCTGGTCTCTGGAGCAGCAGAAAACAAGCCTGCTCTGTCCTCAACATGACATCCCTTCTATCATGTTGCCTCTTAACCTTCTCTTCTGAAGACCAAACATCCCCAGCACCCTAAGCCGCTTCTCGGAGGGCTTCATGGCTTCCAGATCCAGATATAAACAGTGTGCACGTATTACTCAGTGGAGATATGGGTGGAAATGTGGGGTTAGTGGGGCAGTCTGATTGTGGGAAGGGTTATCACCAAGTGGCACCATCGCACTATTGATGGAAGGTACAGAAGTGGTGGTTTCCATACTGGTATGTTTCCATTTACTTAAACAATGTGATTTCTGCAAGACAAGAGACTGGTGTGGTATACCCCTGGGACTGAACCCTGGACGATTGACCCCTAAGGATGGGTGGTCCTTGAAAGAATTAATTGTATCTGTACGTGTCTGAAAAAGAGAGAAAAATCACTCTTACTGTATAAACCTCTTCTTTTCCTTTCACTGGCGGGCTGGCCTCGGGCAAAAAACCAAGCTTTTAATGGGCTGTTATTTTAAATAAATTCTTTAACCTTTTTTTATCTGTTATTTTTTTTTAACAGAGCTTTAATTGCATATCATAGTGTTTGAACCTTGTGGTCACTTTTTTTTTTAACCTGAAGTGTCATTTAATTTTTTTTTAAACTTCCATATAAGTAATGCACCCTGTTTTTCTAAAGGTATGGAAGCTCCCTTGGATCCTGTATAAAGAGGAAGGCAGGGGATGGATGGATAGAGAGATAGATACGTGCATAAAGGAAAAGGCAGGGGATGGATGGATGGATAGATCGATAGATAGACACGTGCATAAAGGAAAAGGCAGGGGATGGATGGATAGATAGATCAATAGATAGATACGTGCATAAAGGAAAAGGCAGGGGATGGATGGATAGATAGGTCGATAGATAGATAGATCGTGCATAAGAAAAAGGGAGGGATAGATGATAGATAGATAGATGTGATAAAGGAAGGGATGGATGGATGGATGGATGGATGGATGGATAGATAGATAGATAGATAGATAGATAGACAGATAGATAGATAGATAGATCAATAGATAGATGGGTGGATAGGTGGATGGATGGATGGATGGATAGATGGATGGATGGATGGATGGATAGATAGATAGATAGATAGAAATAGATAGATGCATAAAGAAAAGGCAGGGGATGGATGGATGGATAGATAGATAGATAGATACGTGCATAAAGAAAAAGGCAGGGGATGGATAGTTAGATGGATGGATGGATGGATGGATGGATGGATAGATACAGCTGGGCTTACTTGCTTGAGCCACCTGCCCAGTCATGTTCAGTGTGCCCAGATATTTTCACTCAGGGCCACAGTCTCATTCTGCAGATAGATTCCTTTCTTCTTCTGTGTCTCCGCTTCCAGATCCCAGCCAAGTGACAATGACACCTGCCGGGGAAGCGTCCGTCCTCGGTGGCTCGGCCTTGGTTGGCACAGAACCTGCCAGCCTGCCTGGCCCGCGTCCAGCCCCCTTTCTACTCCCCCCCCATCCCTTGCAGCTGGCCAGATGCTGCTGGGACCCTGAGCTCCCTTGGTGGCGACAAGTAGAGCCGAGCCGCTTTCTTGGAAATCGCGTCTGTTCTGCCACCCGAAGGTGGCGGGAGGGAGGGAGAAGGAATGACATAAATCCAGACGAAAATAGAAAGCAAAATCCAGATGCATGTTTTTTTGGGAGGGGGGCTTGAGAAATAAAACAAACAGCCAGCCCCCCTGTCCGTGCATCCCTCCCGTCGCCAGCAAGACATCACTCACAGCAATGGTGGCTTTATGACTAATTATGCCGCCGGCTTTACGGCCGGGCTTATAAAACCCAAACTGGCGAATAAAAATGTTAAAGAGAGACTTAATTTAAGGAGAAAGGCTGGGAGATTGCCTCTCATTTGGGGGGGGGGGTGCGTGCGTGCTATTTCCTGGAGAATTGGCCTGAAATGTAGTTTAGGGCTCCAAAACATATTAAAAAAAACCTGGGGTATCATCCAGAGTGGGATGAAATTCACCTGTTTCATGTCACTCAGTTTGCATTTCTTGTAATTCAAGAATGGATTGCATAAGATAATAAAAATTAATGCAAATCTAGGCAGGAAAAATGAAATCCCCACATGGAGGATGGGTGACAGCTGACTTGAAATCGGGACATGCAAAGAGGATCTAGGGGTCTTAGTAGACCACAAGCTGAACATGAGCCAGCAGTGTGATGCGGCAGCTAAAAAAGCCAATGCGATTCTGGGCTGCATCAATAGAAGTCTAACAAGGGAAGTGACAGTCCCACTCTATTCTGCTTTGGTCAGACCCCACATGGAATATTCCTGTGTCCAGGTTTGGGTCCCACAGTTCAGGAAGGATGTTGACAAGCTGGAAGGAGTCCCAAGAAAGGTTACCAGGATAACCAAAGGTGTGCGAGAGAGGTTGTTAAATTACAATCACGATATGATGCAGTTCTCTGTTGTTGCAAAACTGAGCTATTTGCAAGTAACTAGTTATTGTAACTTATTTCTGGACTTGACATTTGTAAGTGTGTACATCGGTAAGAAAGAGGAGATTTAGTTACAGTCATGATAGATCTTTGTTTTGAAACAGAAGTATTTCCAAGCCTGGTGCGTAGGTGTGTTTGTGTGTGAGAATGAAGCTTCAGTCATAATAGGATGCAATTTGATTTTTTGTTGTTGCAAACTGGAACTATTTCAAGTAACTAGTTATATGTAGCCAATTATTTCCAAGACTGGTATGAGTGGAAGAAAGTGAAGTTACAATCATAATGCAATGAAATTTGATCTTTGCCGTTAGCAAATGAAATGAATTGCAAGCAGTTGGTGATTTGCAACTAGTTACTTCCAAGTTGAGTGTGTGAGTTGAGTGTCTATGGGTCTGAGAGAGTCTGTGTTAAACTGCAGTAATAAAATAGTGTGGTTCCATCTTTGTGTGTATGTAAAATGGAACTAATTGCAAGTAACTGGTTCTTTGTAAGTAATTACTTGCAAGCTTGACATTGGCCTGTTAAGTTGCAATGGTAATGTGAGGCAGTTTCATTTCTGCTGCTTGGAAATGGAACTAATTGCAAGCAAGTAGTTACTTGCAACTAGTTACTTCCAAGTTGAGTGTGTGATAGTGTCTATGTGTCTGAGAGAGTCTGTGTTAAACTACAGTCATAAAACAGTGTGGTTCCACCTTTGTGCGTCTGTAAAATGGAATTAATTACAAGTAACTGCTTATTTGTAAGTAATTACTGGCAAGCTTGACATTGCAAGGTTGCAATGGTAATGCCAGGCAGTTTCATTTCTGCTGCTGGGAAATGGAAGTAATTGCAAGCAACTAGTTACTTGCAACTAGTTACTTCCAAGTTGAGTGTGTGATCGTGTCTATGTGTCTGAGAGAGTCTGTGTTAAACTACAGTCATAAAACAGTGTGGTTCCACCTTTGTGCGTCTGTAAAATGGAACTAATTACAAGTAACTGGTTATTTGTAAGTAATTACTTCCAAGCTTGACATTGGCCTGTTAAGTTGCAATGGTACTGTGAGGCAGTTTAATTTCTGCTGCTGGGAAATGGAAGTAATTGCAAGCAACTAGTTACTTGCAACTAGTTACTTCCAAGCTGGACGCACGGGTGCGTGAGGCAGAAGGAGAGGCGGAAGAGCGCCGCAGATGCCCTTCCGTGGCCTCCGCCGGTGGGAGCCGAGATCCGTGCGGAACCGGATCACGAAACCCCTTCTCCGCCCGCTTAATCCTGACTTTGTTTCCTAGGCAGCTCGTCTTCTGCTCACCCGCCGGTTTAATTGTTGTGGAATTTTTCTGACATGACTAATTATTGTTTTGCAAGTATTTCTGGGGCTTTACTAATTGATTACATATTCCCTGACTTGACAATTTTCTTCTGCTTTTTGGAATGCAAAACGGCGCCCGCTTGCGCTCTCTCTTTTTCCCCTTTGCATATCACACTATTGTGTGTGTGTCTTTTTTCCCCCTTTTCTTCTTTGTTGACTTTGTTCTCTCTCGACAGCAGATAAAGCGAGATTTCCGCTCTGAAGGAACACACAGAGGGGATGGAGTTGGAACTTTCTGCCTTTCATCCTCTGATGTTGACCTCAAAACTTGTTCCTGTGTTAAACTTTTGAAGAATACACTTTGTGAGCGAAAGAGAGACAGAAAGACAGGGCATCCGCTCCGGATTTTAGTCCGAACTTTAGAGGAGCTATCCCTGATGGATCAATTCGCTTGTAATATGGTCTTCCTTTTTGTCCTGCCTTCTCCAATGTTATTGCTTCCATCATTGAGCCACACTGTCCAAAGTAGGATAGCCTCAGTTGGGTCACCTTGGTTTTGGGGGAAAGTTTAGGTATGATTTGCTCTCGGACCCGTTCGTTTGTCCTTATGGTGGTCTCGGGTATCCGTAGAACTCTCTTCATTTAAAACAAGTTAATTTTCCTCCTAGATGAATTTTGTATTAATCTGGAGATTGGCCTGAACACCCTAAAGGCACCAGGTCCTGTTTGATCTTGGAAGCTAAGCAGGGTCAGGCCTGGCTGGTCCTTGGATGGGAGACCGCCAACGAATATCAGGTGCTGTAGGCTGTATTTCAGTGGAAGGAACCACCTCTGCGGATTCCTTGCCTAAGAAAACTGCTTTGGTTAGACCCCATCTTGAATCCTGTGTCCAGTTCTGGGCACCCCAATTCAAGAGGGATGTTGACAAGCTGGAGCAAGTCCAGAGGAGGGCGACCAAAATGGTGAGAGGCCTGGAAGCCATGAAGCCCTATGAGGATAGACTTAGAGAGCTGGGTCTGTTTAGTCTGCAGAAGAGAAGGTTAAGAGGGGATATGATAGCCATGTTTAAATATCTGAAGGGATGTTAATGTGGAAGATGGAACCAGCCTGTTTTCTGCTCCTCCAGAGACCAGGACAAGGAGCAATGGATTCAAGCTGCAGGAAAGGAGATTCCACCTGAACCTCAGGAAGAACTTCCTAATGGTCAGGGCTCTCCAGCAGTGGAATATGTGCCTCCATGGAGTGTGGTGGAGGCTCCTTCCTTGGAGGTTTTTAAGCAGAGGCTGGATGGCCATCTGTCGGGAGTGCTTTGAGGGTGTTCCTGCATGGCAGAATGGGGTTGGACTGGATGACCCCTGGGGTCCCTTCCAACTCTACATTTCTATGATTCTATGATTCTATGAAAACCCTTGAAAGCCATGGGGTCGCCATAAATCAACAGCACAGACACACACCCGGGTTTCCCTGCATTTGGGAGGACCAAGAACTACACAAGATCATAGAAAAAATGCTGAAAATGTTGGATTACTCCTTGCTTTCTTCAGGAAGCAAACGGCATCCCTGGTCAGGGGTCCATGCTATAGATCCTAAAACTGCATCTCCCAAATTCCTTACACGTTATCAGGACAAAAATGTTTCCTGGGAAATGCTCATTCCCTCCCCCCGAAGATGGGGTACCTGACCCTCGAAACTCTCAACCCCCCATTTCAGGTGTTAAATCTGCCCCTGGGTGTTCTCAGCCTTTGGCCTTCTGGATGTTTTGGACTCCAATTCCAAGAAGTCTTAGACCATTTCTGCACTGGACTGTTATACTGCTATGATTCCACTTTCGGCATCCTGTGGAATTCTGGGGTTTGTAGTTTTCTAAGAGCTCTCTGGCTGAGAATCCTAAATGCCCCTCCCTAAACTGCAAACCCCAGGATTCCATAGGATATTTAAAGTGGAATAATAGCACTATAACAGTCTAGTGCGGAAATAGTCAACACGGACCAGGGCAAAGAAGCTGAAGCCTCAAACAACCGGAGACGGCCAAGGGTTGGGAACCGCAGGTCTACCTGCTGGAGGCTGGCAGGCAGGCCTCCCTTTTCCGATGCAACGGGAAATCAGCTCATGCCCTGGAGCGCAATTTCCCCGCTTTTGTGATGATCTTTTAAAGCTGAGAAGAGATGAGAGAGTCGGAGGCTCGCATGAATCCCAAGCCATCAATTATCGCACACGCACAAAAAGAAACGGGGAACGGTTGCTTAGTGGCCTAGCCCGGGGGCAGCCCCGTGCCGGAATATATTACGAGCCTGCAAGGAGCTCCCACATCGGCTATGCCAGCATCAGTGGGGCCTTGGTGTGTCGGCGCCTCCTCTTTATATTCCTGGATAGGAGTTTTGGGATCTAATGCATGCTCCCCGTTCGGGTTACTAGTCCGGGGGCTAATGCACGCATTCGGGTTACTAGTCCAGAGGCATCCACAGCCCTGAGGTCCCCAGTGTCCCGTTTTGGAGGCCAGCCGGGGGCAAAGTTCTATGCAGAGCCTGTCGGGCAGCAGAGACGGCGGCAGCTCCAATCCCATGCAGGAGCTTACCTGCTGGACAATTACCGATCTTAGAGCCCAGGCAATTCAGGCCAGTGTGATGAGCATTAACCAAAGGTGTCCATCCAAGGGAGAGTCTAGTCGTGTGGTCAGCAAACAAAGCAGCGTCCAAGGTTCTTTGGAAACACGGGTCAGGCATCAAAAGACCAAAGCGTTGCTTCCACCAGAAGGGTTAGTCGACAGCAACGATCTTCCCAAGAGAGGCGCTGGGATATTTATGTCCTGCCCGCCTCCTGCAGATGTTGCCTGATTAATGAACGATTCAGATATGAGCCTTCAGAGCACCATCATCCCTTCCTTTCTCCTCTGTGTTTGGCTGCAGTAAGTGCTGTCAGGTCTTTTCCTGTGAGGATGCATGGGAAATGAAGCCCCCCGTGACCCCCAATTGGTGTTCGCTGCACTACAGCAGAAAATGATTCTGCCGGCCATTTTCAACCACATAAGGAAGGGCTTCCTAGAGCCAGGAGAGACTCTGGCCATTTCCGCACTAGACCGTTAATAGCGCTATGATTCCACTTTCAACATCCTATGGAATCCTGAGGTTTGCAGTTTAGGGAGGGGCCGGCTGGCCTCTCCCGAAACTGCAAATCCCAGGATTCCATAGGATGTTGAAAGTGGAATCATAGCACTATTAACGGTCTAGTGCGGAAATAGCCTCTGAAGACCTTCTTAACCAGCTTGCGTGCTTGTGGGCGTGTTTAGAGAATCATAGAATCATAGAAATGTAGAGTTGGAAGAGACCCCAGGGGCCATCCAGTCCAACCCCCTGCCATGCAGGAACACCCTCAAAGCACTCCCTTGGACAGATGGCCATCCAGCCTCTGCTTAAAAACCTCCAAGGAAGGAGCCTCCACTACACTCCGAGGCAGCAGATTCCACTGCCGGACAGCCCTGAGAACCTTCTTCTACCAAGATGCATGGAAGTTCAATTTCCTGGGCCTCCCAATTCAAGATCCTTGCATTCCCACAAGAAGCTGTTCTCCTTCTCATGTCCAAGAGCATCCAGGGGAGTCAAGGTGAAGCCTACAAACCCATCCTGGCTGGGGGATTCTGAGAGCTGCAGTCCAAGCAAAGAAGCTCTTCCAAGCTCCAGGGAAGGAGGGCAAGAGACTTTATGAGCAGGTCTGAAATTTGGAGAGCTTTGCAGACAGCTAGCTCAGAATCCAGGGGAAAAGGGCTGTTAAAAAAAGGGAACGGAGCGAACGAAAGGAGCACAAAAACTGAGGAACCTGGGGAGAATTGTTCCTCCTTTCCCTTTTGGCATCTTAAAAAGAAATGCATTTTCAGCCGAGCAGTCTTGGATGTACTCAGAACACAGACTTGGGGAGAACGGAGCTCAAATGTGCAAGGAGGAGCTTTTCCAACCTCTGGTCTCTCCTACAGTAGAAGCCTTGTACCACCAAGGGATGGGGCTGGGGATTTGAACCTGAAATCAGGTCTCACTTCAGTGGAGTTTGCTTTTGTTGGCTGATCTCCCTCTCTGCATGCATAGAAGGGGGGGGGGAGCCCAGCAACTTGTGGGAAGGGAGGGGAGGAGGTTTGCTAGTTCCCCGTTCCTCTCTGCTGCCCACAGATCTTCAAATCCAAACCCTCAAAGCTGTCAACCAAAGTCCTTATCTCCTCTGGAAGGGACTTGGCTTGAAAGCTTCTCCCCCGCCTGCCCTCTCTCGTGTGTGCATTGTAGAACTAACACAGTTTGCAGGCAGAACTGTTTTTCTGCCAACCCAGCGCTGGGCACTTAAAAGCCTTGGAAATTGTCATCTGGGCTTGCAAAAATTGCCTGAATTACCATGCCACGGCAGATGTTTGTGCGAAAGGAGGACCTTCTCCCGCCCCAAGAGATTCACCTTTTCTCTCCCTCCATCTCTCTTTCTCTCTCTTTTTAAAAAAAGCAAAATAGCAGTCCTGCTGCTGTTGCTGTAAAAAGAATGAAGAAATTGCCGGGTTTAGCTGGAGAGTATAAAAGGAGGCCATGTTTGTTGCTATCATTTAAAAACACACACACACACACACTTATCCTTGTGCCTTTGATTGTCACTTAGGTGGGTTTGGAATTGGTCGTTGTTCCCAGTTGGGCGGGCAGGGGTGTCACTCACGGAGGCAGGAAAAATGCAACGGCAATTTCGTTCAGAATCTTTGTCGTTCCTTTTGGGGCTGCTCCCAGACCGCATCTCGGCACCGGAGGCACAATTGTTCCCAGAGGTGCTGAATTTCAATTCCTAGCTATTTCATCACTTTTTATTCTTCCTTCTTATTACCTTACATTGTTCTCGATGACGGCAATGATGTTGTGAGTGCATTCTCCCAAGCTGACCTGGGAGTCTGGTGGAGTCTCCTTCTTTGGAGACTTTCAGAGGCTGGATGGCCATCTGTCCAAGGGAGGGCTTTGGTTGTCTATTCCACGGCTGAATCCGGTTGGACCGGATGGCCCTTGGGATCTTTTCCAACTCTACAATTTTATGCAAGGCTTGCATATAAAGATGAAATGGGGGAGTGTATATCTCACCTAACTTTTGACCTGGGAGAATTCACCTGTCCATAGAAGGAGACTCCACCACACTCCATGGAGGCACCATATTCCACTGCCAGACAGCCCTGACCGTCAGGAAGTTCTTCCTGGGGTTCAGGTGGAATCTCCTTTCCTGCAGCTTGAATCCATTGCTCCTCGTCCTGGTCTCTGGAGCAGCAGAAGACAAGCCCTCTCCTTCCTCTACATGGCATCCCTTCAAATATTTAAACATGGCTGTCCTGTCCCCTCTCAACCTTCTCTTCTGCAGACTAAACATCCCCAGTTCTCTAAGTCTGTCCTCAGAGGGCTTCATGGCTTCCAGCCCCCTCACCATTTTGGTCGCCCTCCTCTGGACTTGCTCCAGCTTGACCATGTCCTTCTTGAATTGGGGTGCCCCGAACTGGACACAGGATCCAAGATGACCATGTGGCATCCCTTCGAATTGCATTAGCTGCAAGAAATAACCCCAAGGTGATCAGTGCCCTGAAACACATCTTTGCCATACCCTAGGAGGTGTCCATGGCTCCTCTGCTATGTAGGTAAGAACGCCTAACGTTACCATGATATAGCATCTCAGCCATGGTCTTTTAGATCATCTGGATCCAAGCCATGTAGGGCTTTAAAGGGCATAACCTTTAAAGGGTGGGGAAAGCTCATATATAAATGCACGTACTAGTGGACGAAAGGTTCGGAACGTCATTAGAGCAAGCGGTGGTTACGCCAACTTTGTAGGTGTCGCTGCGACATTGAAATGGAAAGCAGAGCTCCCCAAACACGTGCTCCTTCTATATGTGGGTCAAATACGGAAGGCGTGGAAGTTGTTAAGAATGACCCCAAAAGATCTTCTGGCCTTTTCTTTGAATCTTGTCGCGTGTTTGCCGAACCTGACTTGTCAGCAGGACATCTCCTGGAAATTGGCCCGAATGTATGAGTCAGCTTGAAGCCTTCACGTTTGACCTCTTCTTCAACCCTTGTCCTCACAAGTCTTTCTTTCAAAAAAGAAAAAAAATTCTCCCGCAATACCTCATTGTCAGCTAAGTAAAATACCCATGCATTATTCATTCTGACTGCAGAGCTGGTAACTTTATGGGGGGAAAAAAAATGAATAGAGAAAGAACTCTTACGCTCTTCTCTCCATCTTGCTCCAGGCATAAACTGCAAAGAAGTTCCGAGATGCCAGCCACGGGATTCTAATTAGCTTGCTTCTAATTGCATAGCTGTGTTGTCTATTGCATGCTCTGTAACGGTTGGCAGGAATGGGCCTGATGTAATCCCCTGCCTTCCCACTTTCTCAGCAGCTTTTAAAATGTCCTGGTTTCTCTCTCCTCCTCCCACTTTCCCCCTTTGTCCTCAGCTTTCTTCCCTTCCTACAAACAGTCCCCATTTGCAAGGGCAGTCCCGGTTTAGCATTGTCTCATCCCACTTTCCCATCTGCTTTCATTCTCCTCCTCCTCCCATTTTCCCCCTTTGTCCTCAGCTTACTTCAGTTCCTGCAAACTGCGTTCAAATTGCAGAAACATATTTTGGTTTGTGTGTGCAGAAATCTTATTTTCTGCACAGAAAAATACTGTCCTCTGCCCATTCTACACTGCTAAGAACACGAAGCCTGTTTCTGACCAGAAAGTGCTGGTTTCTGTGCAGAAATCTTATTTTCTGTGCAGAAAAATACTGCCTTCTGTCCATTCCACCCTGCTAAGAATATGAAGCCTATTTCTGCCCAGAAAAGGTTCTATGCAGAAACAACCACGTGTGATTTGTTTGCATAGAGTAAGGCTGGTACCGCACTAGGCTGTTATAGCGCTATGATTCCACTTTCAACATCCTCTGGAATCCTGGGGTTTGCAGTTTCGGGAGGGGCCGGCCAGCCCCTCCCGAAACTGCAAACCCCAGGATTCCAGAGGATGTTGAAAGTGGAATCGTCGTGCTATAACAGCCTAGTGCGGAAAAGGCCTAAGTCTCAAACTACCAATAGTCTTTGAAAGCTGCACATTTTTCAAAGACTAGAAGAAAATTGCTGAAATGACCGACAACCTTTTTTGCAGAAGAAAATTAGCAAAGGAGCATAATCCCCCCACTGTATGGAGAGTCTGTTAGATTGGCGTGGCCGTTGGTCTAATCCTGCATAGCTCTCCTTAGGTCCTGATGAAAACTCAGCTGTCTTCCACTCGTTTTCAACCATGAGTGGTCCCTCAAGTTGAGCACTGCCTTATCCTGTCCTTTGGGGGCAAAGTAACCTTCTCTTTCTGGTTGAGGCTCCTGGAAGCCCACCTAAGCTGGGCCTACAAAGGATCCAGCTTAGGAAAGAATGGCTGTTTTGGTGTCTCACCCAGGAGGTTGGAAAAGGAAGCATAACCTCCTCGTGTCCAGAATGAAACCCATTCCCTCCCTCTCCATCCCGCAACACATGTTGCATTCCTTGGCTTCTCTTCCCCTCCCACGGCCACTCCACAGGGACGGTGAATGATTTCCCTCTTCCCTTTCGAGCACTCTAGTAATTGACGGTGGAAGCAGATGGTGGAGGTTTAGTTTTAAAGCGGCACACCTATTCACATCAGCCGCAGGTTGACAGATCCCTTCAAGGGTGCCGGAAGGAGGCTGGGAATTGCAGCAGACGGAAAGCCAAAGTGGTGCCCCAAGGAGCCATGCAAATCCTCTGCCGTCTGCAAGGACAAATGATTATCCAAGTTCTCTCTATTCTATGGGAGAAAATGCATTTTCCTCTCCCTGTATTGGACTGTCCCAAAGTGTGGCCAATGAAATGTTACGTGGAGAAAACTATTGTGGGGGCTTTTTGCTTAGAAAACAGTTTTCCTGCACAGGAATCATAGAATCATAGAAATGTAGAGTTGGAAGGGACCCCAGGGGCCATCCAGTCCAACCCCCTGCCATGCAGGAACACCCTCAAAGCACTCCGGACAGATGGCCATCCAGCCTCTCAAGAAGGAGGAGACCCCACCACACTCCATGGAGGCAGCATATTCCACTGCCGGACAGCCCTGACCATCAGGAAGTTCTTCCTGAGGTTCAGGTGGAATCTCTTTTTCTGCAGCTTGAATCCATTGCTCCTTGTCCTGGTCTCTGGAGCAGCAGAAAACAAGCCCTCGCCTTCCTCTACATGGCATCCCTTCAAATATTTAAACATGGCTATCATGAAACAGTGTCGTCTGTGCAGGAAGTCCATTTTCTGAGCCAAAAAAAAAAGGGAGCACACATACTTTTTTCCCCCCACGCAACAGTTCAGGACATCAAATAGTAGAAGAAAATTTCACACAATTCTCACATCTGTTATTCTTCCAACTGCCAGAACTGTCCCCACTGACCCTTGGCATCACACCATTGTTGACCCTCAGCATTGTGCCATCACTGGCCCTTGGCATCACACACGGTTGACCTTTGGCCTCGTGCCATCACTGACCATCAGCATTTTCAGCCTTTCCACCATGAGAAGAGTTGGAGGAACTGGTATCACACTAAGAGAATTTAATGTGGTTGCAAAGAGCTCTGTTGGGTTAGACCAAAAGTACATTCATTCCAGCATTCTCTTTGCCGTGATGGGCAACCAGGAAGCCTTGGACATGGAAACAATAGCTCTCCTCCATTGTTGCTTTCCAACAATCAGTAGTACAGAAAATTCCATTTTTTGTACTCAAAAAACACATCTATATTAATTTTCTTCCAGTGCCGAGTACCTTGTACATTTTATATTTTGACCATGCTTTTTCCCAATCTTCCAAGACATTTCCTCTAATATTTTCAGCCCATTATATAAATGTATCTTTCAAATAATTTTTTTTTAAAAAAACAACATCTGTATTCTGTGCAGAAGGTGTCCCAGACTGCAAAGATTTCCATCAGTTGGAGGATAATCTTTTTGACACTTAAGAAATGCTTTTATATAAAATATTCTTCAAATATCCTTTCCAACCCTAGTATGCAAGCTGTACTGACAGCCATTCCTGATTTTCTGTCTCCAAAAAACAAAGCCTTGGCTCTGAGAGGGCAACCTCTCCTTTGCCTTCTTGCTCCATTTGGAGAACCAGACATCTGAGATGTTCGGTCTGTTTGTGCAATTAATTCTCCCTGGCCTAGTTCTGGAAGAGAAGGCTTCTCGCTGGGGAGCTTCAGGGCATCAGTTATCTGGGTCAGTCTGACAACAATGCAACCCATGCTCCTCAGCTCACCCAGCTGTGTTTCCTGGGTGGCCCACCTGCTGTCATCCAAGCCCTCGTAGAACTAGAAGGAGGCCATGGCCAACCTCCTGCCACACGGAGAAGAAATGGTTTTCATGGTAGATATTAAAGGGAGGCCTTTGTGTAGATGCTGTTGGGTGCGAGCTCAGAAAAACTAGCAAGGAACAGCTCTATTTAGACCAGTCGGGAAAAAGAAAAGAAACCCGGAGAGCTTTGCTCTGTTGCCAACACTCAACTCGTTTACGGACTGGAGAGCTTCCCACTCAAAAGGCCCTCTCTGATCTTGACAATTGAGCCAAAGACTCTGGAGAGCTGTCTTCAATTACAGCAGACCATTGTTGAGCTGGAGAGACCAGGGGGTAACTTGTGGAAGACAAGCTTTAATATCCAACACTGTGTGTATAACGTTGTTCTGCAGAGAAAGCAGGGGATGCAGCGACAATGGAAACATTCCTTACATCCCATGTTTTCTGCATTCAGGAGGTCTTGGTTTTCTTCTCCCAGCTTCTCCATTTCAAGCGACTGAGGCTGTTGGCTTTCACGTTGGTGAGATGATGAATCTTTCAAGGAGTGATCCAAGATGCTGAAATCTCTCCTCCCCAAATATGTCCAGCACTTGGAGAGCCCCTTTAAAGCTTCGCGGCTCCATCGGTGTGGTTGCCATCACCACTGGGGTCAACAAAGCCAAGAGAGGAGAATGAGCTCTCTCCACTCATATCTTCAGGAAATGGCTGGTAATCAAAGGAGAGGAGACTGAAGGACGTGGATAAGAGCCAGCAGTCTGACACAGCTGATGAAAACATTGCAGGTGTGATCTTAGGTTCTGTTACCAAGGAAATAGTGTCACTGTCACATTCCACACATGATGGAACCCCTATTGTTCCACTCCTTTGGTAGGCCATGCTTGTGAAACCACCTCTGGTTCTGGGTACCACATTGTAAGAAGGAGGTGCATAAATGAATGCTTCAAGGACCAGAAAACCAGTGATCATAGAATCATAGAATCATAGAAATGTAGAGTTGGAAGAGACCCCAGGGGCCATCCAGTCCAACCCCCTGCCATGCAGGAACACCCTCAAAGCACTCCCGACAGATGGCCATCCAGCCTCTGCTTAAAAACCTCCAAAGAAGGAGACTCCACCACATTTCATGGAGGCACATATTCCACTGCTGGACAGCTCTGACCATCAGGAAGTTCTTCCTGAGGTTCAGGTGGAACCTCCTTTCCTGCAGCTTGAATCCATTGCTCCTCGTCCTGGTCTCTGGAGCAGCAGAAAACAAGCCTTCTTCTTCTTCTACATGGCATCCCTTCAAATATTTAAACATGGCTATCATGTCCCCTCTTAACCTTCTCTTCTGCAGACTAAACATACCCAGCTCTCTAAGTCTATCCTCATAGGGCATGGGTTTTTTGGGTTTTTCGGTCCCCTTCCCAAGTTCTGTGAGTCTAGAAAGATGCCATCAGCATGGCTTCTGTGTCAGTGAGGTGGTGGATCTGCTCTGAACTTTGGTTCAGCTGAGCCCTCTCACCAAAACAGCTTGAACAGCTCTATTGAAATCTGAATGGATCCAGTGTTAGGGTGGGATCTCCTTTCTGACCATGCGAATCCATTGGTCTGTGTCCTACTTGCTGGAGCAGAAAACAACAATCTCACTCCATCTTCTATATGATGTCTGTTGAGATATTTAAAGATGGCTATTATTGAATCATGGAATCCGTGGGATATGAAGGACCTTCGGGGCCATCTTGTCCAACTCCCACCCATTCAGAAATACCCAGCTAAGGTGCTCCCAAAATCTGCTCACCCAACTTTTGCTAAAAGGCTTTCAAAGAAAGAGAATTCCTGAGCTTCTAAGGGGGTCTGTTAAAGAGCGCTGGAAATCAGCAAGTTCTTCCTGGTGATTTTGGTGATCCTTGTGATTTTTCTTTTTTACTTCCTATTGCGGGGAGGAAAGGAAGAACAGACGGCGTCCTTTGGCTATCCAAGGGGAAGCTTTAAACCCAAAATTGCAAAAGCAGGGAGGTTTAGATTTATTTAGGCACACCACGGCGCCTTTCATTCTCTCCTCCTCTCTGGCATGCTGGGTTGCTCACTTATGTATCCGGACCTCATTAAACACGTGTGCCTCTGCTTACTGGCAAATCGAAAAAGAAAACAAGAAAGGAATATTCCCAGAACAAATCGGAGGGAGAATTTCCAACTTCTCTTCATGCCATCAAGATAAATGCTGCTTGGCTCCACTCTAAGGAAGCAGCGGAAAAAAAATATAGAGCTCCATGCAGATTCTTTCTCTGTGGGTTTCTTTATTTATTTAATATATATATATATATTCTTTCTAAGCAAGTTGCAAGAAGTTGTGCAGATAGGTAGAGACTCTACTCAGCCTGTTCCTGATTTTATTTCAGTAGAAGAAGAGAGAAATGCCTTGGAGCCACTGCCAAAGATGCCTCCAAGTTGCAGCCTTGGAAAAGTTCCTTTTTTGCAACCTCAGCTCCTGGAATCCCCCAGTTACTGTTTCTGGGAGTTGTAGCCCAACTTTTCCAAGGCTGCAGCTTGGATGCACTCCTCATCCTTAGGAATTCCTTTTAGCAGCCACCTCCAGAGCTAAATACTTGCTCAAAAGAACCATAATAATAATAAAAAAGAACAGAGATGGTTAGACCAGTGTGACAGAATGGTTCAAAGGCTTTCTCATGCACTAAGAGGAGCTAATCTTCGTCTTCCCTAGAACTTGTACCCATCCCTTCTCATACAGCCGTCATCATCCTGGTACCATCTAGATGTGTTGGGACTACAACACCCATCAACCCTAGCCAGCCAGCCATGGCAAGGAGGTAGCACAGGAGCAGAGCCCAGGGGTTGATAGTGGGGTCCCTTTCTGAGCTGTGGGCATTGGGAGGTGCCCAGTGATGCCAACCCCTGGCAACCCCTCCATTGGGCCTCCAAGACGTTCTTGAATGGAGAAGGCCCAGAGAGTGGCATAGGCAATGCGGGACGGAGCTTGGTTGATGTGATGGGAAACCTCTTCCTGTTTCCAACAGGTTAGTGAGGGGGGTGGAAAGCCTCAATTATTTCACCCACTCATGCAGAGAGGAAACAATTACGGCGCTCTTCTCTCTGCAGTTGGAGAAAATGAATATATCAACATAGGTGTCTTGTTGTGTGCTTTCAAGTCATTTCCATTTTAAGGCAACCCAAAGGCAAAGTTATCACAGGATTTTCTGGGGCTGAGAGTGTGTGACACACCCAAGGTCACCCTGTGCATTTCCATGGCTGAGCGGGGAACTGAACTCTGGTCTCCAGGGTTGTAGCCCAAGGCTCAAACCACAACCACAGCTCTCATACAGTTGTTCTTGCGTGCCTTTGAGTCATTTCTGGCTTATAGCAACCCTAAGGCAAACCTATCACAGGGTTTTCTGGGGCTGAGAATGTGTGATACTCCCAAGGTCACCCATCATGGCCAAGGAGAGAATCGAACTCTTCTCCAGGGTCGTAATCCAATGTCCAAATCTCTATGCCACTCTGGCTCTTGCAAAATTCTTACCTCTGGGTTTCCCAAATGTTGGAAATACTTCTTTTCCCCCAGTCAGGAAACAGTGCATACTCTTTCCACCCCTAGGAGAGATTGCACGGGGGAGCTCGTGAATCCTCCCTTCCTCCCCCAACCTGGCCCACTGCAAGGGTGCCACAGTCCTGGCCTTGCCGTTTCCCCCTCTTCCCCCTTGCAATAACACAATTACTTACCCTTCTGAGGAGCTGTCACTGTTGGTAAACTCCAGCTGTTAAACTGCATTACACAGATCTCTCCTTAAAACCTTGTGCAGTTTATTAATAGTTTATTGATCCCAAAGCCCCATCCCTGGCAGCAGAAAAAAAAAATTAGAAGAAGCTTCGTTCCAATTCTTTCCCCCCAGCCCCCCACCCCTCCCGTCAGCCCCAGGTTATCTGAATACTGACTACTAACCAGACAGCCGATCGAAGGCATTCAATTCCCCGGGAAAATATGTTCTCCTGCCTACTTAATCCACTTAGAGGGGGAGGCAGCTCCACAGAGGAGGGGGATTATGGGGATGGGGTGGGGGGGTCAGGTCAAGAAGAACCCAATGGCATATCCCAAGTCCTCAATGACAATCTGGCCCCAGAGGAAAAAAAATAGAAAAGAGCTGTCCTTTAGATGAAGCTACATTGGCATATCCTTTAAGAAAAAGTAAGGTGAGCTTTGACAGTTTGCAGTAGTTGGACCATTTGGAGTCTGTCCACCTGTGATGCCACCGTCCTTTTTACCTACTGCCTTCTACCTTACCATAGAATCGGAGAGTTAGAAGAGGCCACAAGGGACATCAGACCCAACCCCATTCTTCCGTGCAGGAAGAAACCATCAAAGCATTCCCTGTTTAGTAACTTCCAAAGAAGGAGACTCCGCCACGTTCCCGGACAGCCTATTTCACTGTTGGATTGTTCTTACCATCAAGAAGTTCTTCCTAATGTTTAGGTGGAATCGCTTTTCCTGAAGTTTGAAGCCATTGCTCCATGTCCTAGTCTCCAGAGCAGCAGAAAACAGGCTGGCTCCGTCCTCCATCCGACATCCCTTAACCACCTCTTCTAATGAGTCCTGTCTTCTTAAGATATATCCAAAGTACAACAATCTCAGCTCAATCATCTCCACTTCTAGGGATACTTCAAGCTTGAATTGCTCTTGAACCCATTAGTTGTCTTTGCAGCTGTCTGTGGGTACCCACAGACCCCAGCTCCACATTTCAGATGAGTTCATTGCTGCTCCAGTTGCAATTTTAACTGCTCGTTCAGAAGCAACACAAATAGTTACTTTGAGTTCCTTTCCCTTAGTTACTTGACTCCTCCAGTGTCCCATTTTGGATGAGATCTTCCTCCCTTTTCCGGCCCTCCTCTTTTCCACGCCAGAAGAAATTTCCTCCTTTCTCTTTCTCCGAATTGCTCCCAAACCCACCCTGCTTTCTGGTTCCTCCTTGGCCCAAACCTGCTCCAGGCTAAGAAGCTTTCCAAGTTAAGAAAAGTATCTATTTCTTCTCCTTTTGTAAAGGGGGGAAGCTCTTCTTGTGGGGCCGCCCTTCGCCTGGATGTCGAAAACTGGAGTTCTCTGCCTGCCCTTCCAAAACTTCGGCTCCCCAGGGTGCCGGCTTTCCTTTGATTAAGTCTCGATATCAAGCCCCACCAGCGGGGTTTCCGCAATCTGTCTTTTTCTACCGGGGAGCCTTCATCATGTCTCTCCGCGGAGACTCATTTTTAGTTCCCGTTCCAAATTGGACTCCGGGATGCGCCAGGGCCACTTTGATTTTCTTCTGCTTTTTTCCCCCTTGCTTTACTCCGCCGTGGCCTTCTCCGCTCGCCCTCCCCTCCCCTGTTCTCAGACTTGTTTTTAATTTAAAGTTTTGTCACTTGATGAATTTAATACCTGCGCAGAAAAATGTCACCGCCAAGCACGCGGGTGACGAGAGATCAATGCATCTTGCGTTTAACCCTTGCTGCCAATTTCTACAGATACTTCTCTCCCGTCAAGCCGGCTGGCCTGGTTCATTCTCTCCAGTTCTATCCAGCAACTGACAATCATCCCTTCTTTCCTTTTCTGGCCATTGTTATTTTTTTGCAATTGCAGTTGTGTTGGAGGGGGACAAACCTGTCAGTTTCCCATCTCTGTCACTTTTGGCATGTCCTCCTCCTGTCCTATTCCACTTCTGCAATAATATGCATTTAAAAGGGGGGAAAATGTTGGGAATACAAAATGTTGATTTGCATTGTAAAGAGATGGTGCTAACAGCTTCAGGGAAAGGAATAGGCAAAACCACTTCTGAGGATTTTTTGCCTAAGAAAACCCTATGAAATTCATGGGGTCACCGTAAATCCACAGGCAACTTGGAGGCACAGACACACATGCCTTGAGAGCACCAGACTGTGTATAATCTTAGAAGCTAAGCAGGGTGGGGCCTAGCTAGGACTTGGATGGGGGACCACTGACAAACCCCAGGTGTTGTAGGCTCTGTTTCAGAGGAGGGAATTGCCAAAACCACCTTGCTTAAGGAAACCCTACAAAATTCATGGGGTCACCACAAGTCAACAGCAACTTTAAGGCACACACAGGCACACCAATACCCTAAAGACACCAGATCCCCTCTGATCTTGGGAGCTAAGCAGGGTCAGCCCTGGTTAATACTTGGATGGGAGACCACCAAGGAATATCAGGTGCTGTCATCTGTATCTTGGAGGAAGGAACTGACAAAAACCACCTCTTTTAATCCTTGCCTGAGAAAATCCTATGAAATTCATGGAGTCACCACAAGTCAAGAGGCCACTTGCGGACATATGCACACACATATACACACAACCTCTCCTATCATTAACCCATTGTTTACCTGGAGGAAAGTCCATCCTCCTTAGATAGGTTGCCCAGATAATGGGAGAGCCCAGTATCACAACCTAAAACAATGTGTAATACAAAAGGGTTTTGTTCCTTTTAAAGAAGCAACAACATGAAATAGAATCATAGAATCCTAGAGTTGGAAGAGACCCCAGGGGTCATCCAGTCCAACCCCATTCTGCCATGCAGGAACACCCATCAAAGCATTCCCAACAGATGGCCACCCAGCCTCTGCTTAAAAACCTCCAAAGAAGGAGACTCCACCACACTCCATGGAGGCAGCAGATTCCACTGCCAGACAGCTCTGACCATCAGGAAGTTCTTCCTGAGGTTCAAGTGGAATCTCCGTTCCTGCAGCTTGAATCCATTGCTCCTTGTCCGAGTCTCTGGAACGGCAGAAAACAAGCCTGCTCCCTCCTCAACATGGCATCCCTTCAAATATTTAAACATGGCTATAGACACCGGCTGAGATCTTGCATCAGAGGCTCCAATCCGTCACGATGACGGAACTACATCACTTACACATTAAGTAAGCATGCTGTTGAATTGGAAGGATGCTCAACAAGGCACGGGGCCAAATGTCCTGGGTGCAACAGGGTCTCCCATTGTGCCGTGCGTCCTGAAGCTCAGCGTGTCTCCAGTGTACATTGGGGCACGTTGCATATCGGGGTACATTGTGTATCGGGACAGTTGCAAAACAGCCACACCTCGATGCAATATGCACAAGTGTTGCAGGGAAACAG
>CAOLHI010004238.1:0-127985 GCA_948474755.1 Ctenosaura bakeri
CTAGGCCTAAGCGATAGGAGAACTTCAGGGGTGCCTTGTATTTCTGAATGCAGATAGAGACATCCACACACACCTAGTTGGGGCTTTGCAATATGCAACCTTTTTAACATGCTTATTCTGTATGTTATATAAAACATACTTTTTTCTTTTTAAATAATATTCATTTATCAAAAGAGCTGGGCCTGGCAAGAATAGGTGGGTAGGCAAGAAGATGCTCTCTGAATATAGGAACATGAAGGAGTCTGGAATGGACCCGTTTGGTCTTCACACATTTTGCCTACCCAGTGCGCATACAAATATCCTGAAGGGAACAGAATGCCTTCTGTAGCATTAAACTGCACAGAGCTCCACGGTAAAACCTTTACATTAACCAAACTGCAGCAATGCTGCCATCAAGTGGCTCTGTAAAAACAAGCAAGCAGAGAAGAAATCAATAATGTCTTCAGAAAAACACTGATCAGAAGCAGAGGAGGGGAGGAAAGCAGAACAGATAAATGTAAGGTATTACATTTTTAAAAAGTCTGCCTATGAGATAGAATGAAGTAACAGAGTCCTGAAGTGGTACTGCTGAACTGTTCAATCTAAGCTGTGAGTAGACTATGCCATTGCTTCCCCACTTTCATTTTTAACTCTCTGCTTCCTTTTTTCAACCCAACTGTTCCAGTTGGAAAGTTTGTAACCCAAACTACTTCTTGCTAAGTGAATTTTCTACTTGAAAGAATATTCAACGATGTATATTTAGATTATTCAACAACATGATTTCCCCAACTTTGAAAATGTTGCTTGGTAGAGTTACAACCTCCACAACTCCTCAGTCAACTCTGGGGGATTCTGAAGGTTTGCATTATGGGCTCAACAATTTTTGGACACATGGTGGTGGTTGTTGCTGCGTGCCTTCAAGTTATTTCCAACTTCTGGCAATCCTAAAACAAATTTATCACAGGTTTTCTTGGCAAGATTTGTTCAGAGGGGGGTTTTGCCTTTACCTTCCTGTGAGGCTGAGAGAATGGCCCTTTCTGCAGGATGACACTCTCTCATGTTGTCCCATATCAATCCCGGCCACACGTCTGCTGGGATAGGAGCATGTCCTGCACACTCCTCTCTACTCCTGACTGGCTGCCTGCGGAAGGGAGAGTGAGGGACGTGCCTCTCCCACATTGCAGTTGGTTTTCTCCCCATGCTGGAGTGGGGAAGGAAGCATGTCGTCACGCTTCCAGCCCTTATGCATGACCAATCATGAAGGAAGGCTTGCACAATTGGAGGTCATTGATGGAGTTTTTCCATCAATGATATACCCTGCGATCACGCCCTCTGACAATGTGAGAAGGGTGGGATCATGACGATGTCATGCGGAAGCTTTTACATTTTCCTGACGGAACTACAGACTCCTGAAGTGTTAGTGTTCCTATGCTGGGATGCCACCGTCCTGAGGGACGAGCCAATAATTTCTTCTGTTTATTAATGTTGATAGCATCTTCAGTTTTTATTGTTTGTTTTGTTTTGCCTCCCCATCAGAAACCAGCAAACACAAAAGAGGCCCAAAACAGTGCAAGCATTTCTTATGGTTAGCAGCTTGTAGCTCCATTTATATCAACAGAGATTTAAAACAGAAAATTGTAATTACTCTCTGAATGAACTATTGTTTTAATAAGCTAAACATACTAAATTTAGGCTAAACCGAGTTATACATTGTACATTTTATTTTCCTAGCATGATGAAGTCACTTTCGGTATGTAAAAGGTACTAATGCATTTCCTCAGTTTTAACAGAGTTTTTGTTTTGAGGGGGGGGGAAGGAGAGAGCTTTTTTCTCCATACTTTCCAATTTTGTATATGAATTCAAATGCATAATTCCTGGATGTCTAGCTTTCCTTAGAGGGGCAAGGCTAGTAAAACAGTTAGCAGCCCTGCTTGCTTGAGCATCACTAAGCCCCTGGAAGAGATATACCATACTTTTTTTTGATTCAAACAGTGGCTGTTGCTCTCTAGATTCCAGGGCCTAGTGTTGTTACTTCATGAGATGGGGGACATTGGGGTCCACCTGCAATGCCAGTGTCTCCTTAGAATTTGGGGGAATTATAGCTTAAAGGAGGCCTGTGAGAGGAGGGTAATGGCAGGATCTTTTCACATATCTATACTAGTACTAACTGTAGAGAGGACTCCAGTTAAACAAGGTATTTTATTTGAATCGACAAAAAAACAAGGAATCAGATGCTCTTAAGAACCATACAAGGCTATCGGAAAGGGAGGCAAAAAAGGTTGGACAGAGACAGATTGGGGTGGAAAGGGTGATAGTTGCCAATCTTGAAGAAGGAGTCACAGCGGAGGGGCTCAGACAGTGTCTGACGGTAGCACAGAGGAATGGCAGTACTATGTGCTACAATTGGCTGAGATTGAAGCTAGGATTGTTATACCCTATTTCATACCCTGAAGGGGTGTGTTAACAAAGCTGTAATGGCTTTCCCATGGGACTATCAAAGGGATCTGGAATGGGCTGATTGCTTTAACTCTGGAGTGAGAAAACATTGTTGGGATTTGTGACAATCTCTTAATGTTCAGTCAGGTAGGATGTATAAGGAAGATCTCCATAGGGTAAAGTTGAGAGATGGTCTCTGATTCCTTTATCTGAGCAGTGCGTCATTTTGTGTTCAGAAATGCAAAGTGCCTAGGTGGTGAAGGGATTAGCACAAACTCATCAGTGCTGGGGTTTTCCTCATAATCCTTTCTGGACTTTTCCCACCATCATGACACATCTCTAGTCAGCATGACCCCAGTCATATTCTCCAGCCATTAATATGTCCAAATTTATGAAAATCATATATATTGTAGGAAGGGTGATAGGGTATGGTAAGAGTGTGTTGAGATAGTTGTCATGACAACAAGGTCCCAAGTTGCCCCACTTCTGCTCATTGACCGTCTGGATTTGACCGTGGACTCTTGGTCTTTTGCCTGCTCAGTGATTCCTGGTTGAAACATTTGCTCCTTCTTGGCTGTTCTTCAGTTCATCAGCATCCTCTGGTGACCTTTGGGAGTGTGGACTGTTACTCTGATAGAGAAACCCTATCCCAGGGTCTACAATTTGATATTAAATATGGCTCTGTGTGCCAGAGAGGTCGCTTGGATGTGCACGTACACAGTCACGGTCGAATGACCGAAAACCAGGTCAGGCCAGTAAAATCCCGAGTCATGTAGCCCCAGGAGACCTCAAGATGTGTAAACCCACAATAAACAAAGGGTCCTCAGCCTCAAGACGCTGACTTAAGGCGATTAGTGTGTCTGCCCCAAGCTGAGCAAATATTCCATCAGGCGAGGACCATTTACATGAAGTCACACCACAGACTAACACAGCCGAAGATCCTGAGACTTTAGCAACACCTTGCAATCCCACCACACAAAGGAAATTACCATGGTGGAGCTTCGTTATTTCTCCAACACCCATTGTTCTCCCCGGGAAAGGATTAATCTTCCAGGTACTTTTCCCCCTACAAATAGTCCCAGTTTTTGAGCATTTCTTTGGATCGCTCCTGGTCTCCCCAGCAGACCGTTGCTCTGTCCATTGAGTAATCCTCTCAGCCCTCTCCATGCTGAGCCCCACTTCTCCGCTGCCTTCCCGGACCCTGGACTTCAGGAAAAGGTGCAGTATTACCCCAGCTGCACCCCTTAAATTCTCCCCTATCCAATTTCCTCTCTTTTGTTTCTTAATAGCTCTTCGGTGTGTGTGTGTGTGATTGCTTTGGTGCGTGAGACTTGCATTCAATAAAATCCTTTACTGGACATTTTTGTTTGGTTTTTGGCTTGGCCTGACCCTGTAAAAACAGGGTAAAAAGACCCCGCTAGGTTACCCTGCCTCTTGCATTGCTATTGCTTGTGCTCTGCCTAGTTTCCATTCCCCATCACGTGGAGCACATTGAGGTATCCCCCAAGGGACCCCAGAAATCAGTGTAACAGGACCTTCCACTTGTTCCCTGGCAGCCACAAACAGGGACTGGGGAAAACTGGACCACATGGATTAAGCTTTTGAGTCAACAGGATCAGTCTGCTCTCTTTGCCTGACCTAGCAAGGTAAAATTTCTGGATATTGTGAAACCATGAGGGTGGGGAGTTTTGGTTTTTCCTTTTGTTTTTGAAAAAAAATAATGAAATTTTCAGAAAAATTGAGGGGAAATGAAGGTATTAGCATTATTAATAGACTAAAAACCACTTTGTTACTTTAGAAAGCTAAAATGTTTCAGGCATAACATGATAAAATTGTATAGTTTTATTCAATATAAAATTGTCATGTTTGGTATATTAAAAGTCTAGTTCAGTCAGATGTGTTACAACTGAATTTTCTTTTTAAATATACCTGACAAAGCTACAGTGTCCTGAACCATAAGGAACGTCTTTGGATATACCGCTTTATTTAGAGGAGGGAAAAAATTATAAAAACAGAGAAAACCATCAACATTAGTAAAACAGAGTAAATGATTTTCTCTCTTCCAGTCTTTTATAGTGTCAAGCAAGCATTCATTCCCATACAAAATAAGAAAAGTATATCAAGACCAGAAATTGTAATTATGAGTTTCTATATATTGTCATAGATAAAAATCTTTGAGTTATATAGTTTTTAGGAATAGTTTTAGGGGAGTAACAATATGGATATTTTGTCTTAAACATTTTACTTAATATTCTAAATGTAAATATTCTAAAATCCATTTTAATTTCTTTAGGTTTTTTTCCAGAAAAAAAAAGGCTTTGAGAAAAAAAGTCTTCTCCCTTCCCACAGTTTTTCCCCAGTTCCCCCATTTCTAGGCTGGGCCAGATGAGCATTTCCCAATCTAGACCATCTCTGGCTCTGACCCTGTTAGATTTCCACATTCCTTCCTCATTTGAAAGCCAGAAAAGGGTGCCCATTTCTTTGCTGCATGGAACCTTCCATAGAAGAAGTTCCTACGTCTATTGTGAGATATCTTCATCTATATGAGTCCTGGCTTTGGGAAAAAAGTAATGTATAAATAAAGTTTTGAATGAGAGTAAGTGTAAACTCCTCCTCCTTCATTAATAGGATTTCCTATACAGCCCCTTCAGTATACCAATAAAGAGCATAGATCCAAAAGGAACATAACAGAATCTTTAAGAGTAATTAGTCTTTATTTTTGCATGAGCTCTTGTGGCTATAAATCCACTTCTTTGGATTCAGGACTACATCCAAACAAGTGGGTTTATATCCACAAAAGCTCATGCAAAAATAAAAACTAGTTAGTCTTAAAAGTGCTGTTACATTCCCTTTCTTCCTCCCTCTCCCTTCCTCCTTTTCATGCTGCAAAAGACTAATACAGCTACTGTTTTGAAAATAGACCCAAGAGGTCTCTGCTGCAAAGGAGGTTACAGTCCAAATTCTAACAGTGGAAAAGCAACAGAGGATAGGAAGGAGGGAATAGAAAGATGCCTAGGAAGAGATTAGGTGGGCAAACATAGTCACTTCTACTTACCTTTAGGGTGAAGAATCAAGGGTGAATACACAAAAACCTATAAATGAGAGTAGAGGGAAACCTATAGAAACAAGTACAGAACAATAGGCTTCAGGTGCATCAGATATTTTGTGCTACCTATAGGTGTGATTCCTCTACTCCTCTATTTTCTGGAAGACTGAAGGCTCTTTGCCTTAAACCTATCAATTTGTCTCTAGCCAGATTTCCTAGAATTTCCCATTTTGGTCACCTGGGCTTCCGGGTTTTCAAAGACTAGATACATTCGTTTTAGATACACATTTACATGGTATCCAGGCACATTTCATGCATGTACTTCAAGATATGGCAATACATACAAAGATTTCCACCTCTTTCTCATATAGGAACCTATTCTAAGGCCCCTTCCGCATGCGGTTATTAAGGCAGGCCAATGCATCTTGCCACAGAGGTCTTCTGCACATTGGAGTGGATTAGGTTCGGTTTATTTACCTTCATTCTGCATGTAATTCCGACTAAATGCACCTTCATGTGGTGGTAAAGCATGCTATCTGAAAACTGGAAGAAATCGGTTTTCCAGTTTTCCAGATACATCTGATTCATACTTTCACAGTGGTGCAAACATGTACATTCACACCAATGCAAATTGGTGGTTGGGGAGGGCTCATGGGAGGGACCAGGGGGTAGTATGGACTTTCGCACGTACGCACATATGCACACATGCAATGATGTACTAAACCATGCAAAAAAAAGGGGGGGGCCAATCACAGCCGACAGGGCGGGATGAGGGGAGTAGCAGGAGTGGCCACGGCAGAGGCAGTGTGGATTCATGAACTCGCACTCCTCCGAATCAGAATGGAACATGCACAGTAGCTGTGCGGAAGGAAATGAGGGAAAGTCCATCTTGTTTTGAGCCCAGAAAATCCGGTAAGAAATGGCACGAACCGATTCACCAGCCTCGTGCAGAAAGGACCTAAGTGCCTATGTGCCTTCTAGTTGTCTGTCAACTTGTGGTGAGCCCGTGAATTTCATAGGGTTTTCTTTGGCAAGGAATACTCAGAGGTGCTTCTACCACTTCCTTCTTCTACAGCACCTCATATTCACTGGCAGTCTCCTGTACAAGTATTGGCCCTGCTTAGCTTCCAAAATTATCTTTTGCTTCCCTTCCCAACCTTTATTTAAGTTGTTGTTGTTAACTATCAACCAGTTAACTTGTGGCAAACCTATAAATGAGGGACATCCAAACTCAGGGCCATGGCTTCCTTGATTGATGCCCTTTTTGCACTGCGTTCCTTAAGCGAAAGGCCCCCTTGAGCATTGCGTAAATGTGAGGAGCGGTCTGCATGACGCAGTGACATTTACGCGACGCTCAGAAGCGTGACACGAACCGCTTACGGATTTTTTTATTTTTGGCTTCAAGTCGAAAATGCCGCACGGTCACACAACGCTCAGGGGTATGGAGTGCACTTACCTGCCATGCGCAGCCTCCTGAGCCACGCCAGTCGTGCTGCCTGCCTCAGCACTAGCCTTCAACTCCCAGGCTGCGCTGCGGTAGGAAGGGGTGGGGCGCTGGTGGGGTGCTCGTGTGACCAGCCAGCAGCTGTAGCGCCGAGGCAGCAGGGACGCGAAAGCCTTCCTCTGAAGGTTTCTCGCGTGAGCGCCGCCCCCCACCTTCGCGAAAAGGTAAGGTACAAAAGGGTTTTGAGTCTATCCACCTGTAATGCAGTCTTCTTTTTTTACTACCTTCTACCTGTTTATATTACCCCATCCAATTACTGTCGTGCATCCAGAAAGGGCCAAGAATCGGTGACCACTGATTTAACAAATTTTGGCTCTCTTCCTGGCTTTCCTTATTTAAGAATTTATTGTTTGTTTATTGCTCAGCTGTATTTTTCCAGCTTGGTGAGTCTGTATTAATTGTCTCATTCTCTTTTTGCTTACCTTTTAGCCACCTGACAGTGGTTCAGCCTCCACAGTTTATTCCTCCTTTACTAAGACATATATTGCATTAAACTTATTATTTGTTAACTAGCACACAGTGCACTTACAGTAACACTTGTTTACCATTAATGCATTTCAGGTCCTGAGACTGGCAAAACATACATAGGAAAAATAGCATCCAACCTACAACAAAGCCCCATTCTTATTACAGTATCTTCTCATAGAGCAAGCAACTGATGAGTTGGGAGTCATTTGTGTATATATTTACTCCCGTTTTAGGGCCTTTCCACACTATATAATTATCGCACTGTGATTCCACTTTAACTGCCATGGTTCTGTTCTATGGAATCATGGGATTTGCAGTTTAGGAAAGGATATTTAGAATTCTCAGCCAAAGAACTTCAGTACCTCCCAAGACTACAAACCCCAGGATTCCATAGGAGGCAGCCAAGGTAGTTAAAACAGAATTGTAGTGCAGAAAGGCCCTAAGTTTAGTTTAGATTAGTTAAATCCAGTTAGTAGTTTAGGGTTTGTTTTGTTTTAGTATAGTTTTGTGTTTACATTTGTATACCCTTATATTTTGATTTAAAATATGAGTCCCAATATAAAATGTTTAAAAACATTACAAGACAAGAGATTCCACTTAAATGTTAGAAAGCACTTATAGGCCCTTTCCTCAACAGACAGTTAAAACGGGCCAAGGCACGGAGGACGTCTGCACCTTGGATCGAACTAGGTGCAGACTATTTAACTTAATTCCGCACCTTAGTCCGATCCAACCCACCCCCAAGTGGTCCTCCAGTGTGCTAAGTAAAGACCAGAAAGAACAGGTCTTTACATTTTCTGGAACACGCCATTGTGTTCCTACTTACCTGTGCAGATGCTCAGGCGCGCACCAATGTGAGCCTGCGATCAGCGGAGGGCGGGCTGTGGGCGTGGCCAGTGTCAGTGGTTGGTCCACTCCCACGAAGACACTGGAAGCCGCCATTGTGAGCCAGAAGCCACAGGAAGCCACCATTTTGAGCCGGAGCAGTGCGGATCTACAGACCTTGCACTCCTCCTGTTTGCCCTGCACCAATGGGGGAGCCCTGTGGAAGGGCTCAAGGGAAAGTCTGCGTTACTTCGGACCCAAGAAGAAGCGGTGAGTAACGGCACGGAGCGATTCACTCGCCTCATGTGGAAAGGCCATAGATTGTAAAAGCTGTTTGACAATGAAACAGATTGCCTCAAAGGATAATGGTGCCTTCTTCTTTGAAGGTCTTTAAACAGAGGTCAAATGGGCATCATTCAGGAGTGCTTTAGGTATGCGTTCCTGCATGGCAAGGCTTAGGGCTTTTCCACCTTATGCTGTTGTAGTGCTATTATTCTACCTTCAACCTCCTATGGAATCCCGGGGTTTGCGGTTCAGGGAGGGCCCTTTAGAATTCTCAGCCAGAGAGCTCTTTGGCCTCAGAAAACTACAAACCCCAGAATTCCACAGGATGCGGAAAGTGGAATAATAGCATTATAACAGTGTAGTGCAGAAAGTCCCTTAGACTAGATGGCCATTGCTGTCCCTTCCAACTCTATGGTTTTGTGAATACTGTAAAGAAGGATTTGCCCAATGACACTTGTGATCTCAGAGTCATTACAATGTGACAGGCCCTTACTTCTCCCAGAGTGATGTGGCAGTTCCCAATCTGATAAGGCTCCTTGTCTTTACCACACAGCTCTGCCTCCCCCCTTATAACACCATCTTTGGGTAAAGGAGAGAGGGTTTTCAATGTTTATTTAGATCCACTTAATTTTACTATAGTGTGTTTTCTGTGTTACATTATATATGGTATACAACTCAAGCTGTCAGGGATTACAAGGATAAACTGTACCATTTATTAAGTTTACAGTAAGAATAAAGTAGAGTTCTTGTGCAATTCAAAGTTGATTCATTTCCTCAGTGCACTTTTAAGCCAATATAACAAGCAACTCTCTGCTCAGAAATAGTTCAATTATATCTTTGGAGTTTCATAAAAGGCACAGTTATCATACACCAGGCCTTTGGCTAAACTCCCACTAAAGGCTTAACCCCCAAACTAGGTCACACTCTCTGACCAGATCCTACTAGGGATCAATTACTCTTCTGCCTCTCACTAGGCTTCCACTGAGAACTAACCCTGTCAAAGCAGTCACACTATCTGACCAAGGGACTGTATTCCCTAGCTCCTTGATATTCTGTCACTGAAGGAATCCAATACCCACAAGTCCTTAGCTTTATATCTCTCAGGCACAAGCCCCTCCCACACACTAGTGGCCTGGGTTTCAATCAGATAAAGGGGGGACGGAATCTTCCTAGACTTCTTTGTGTGAAATTCTTCACACAAAACGTGTGATTAGGGCCAGTGACTGTCTCTGCAGCTCCTGTTCTGTGTGTTGAGATTCCTGCGTACCTGTTCCTTCTCTGATAATCCAGGTCTTGATGCTCCTTTGTACAGGACCTTGGTTGCCCCAAACTACCTTCACTTCAAATAGTTGGGATAGTCTTGGTAATGGGTGCCCTGGGCTAAAAGTGCTGCTACTCATCACAAGGTCAGTAAGTAGGAAAACCATTTGTTCTTGGATGCTTATCTGGCTTCCATTACAGAGACCAGGATGGATGAAACTGGGTATGTGAGTTAACCTCTTGCAATTCTGTCCTGCTAACTTCTCGGTGCAGCAGAAGACAAGACCTGGTGGGGAGGTGAGCAGGGAGATGAGGGTGCAGTGGTCGATCAGGATTCCATCCCTCTGTGCCCAGTTCTGCAATCTGCTGGGTTCCAATGCAGGTTATTTGGAAGTCTGGGATGAGGACAAAATACTGATTCTGTTGGCATATTCCTACCATGTTGTTCAACAGCCTTCCCTTCCTGAGCTGGCTGAATTTATCTCAGCAGTGATGTTGGAGTGTCCTTGGCTTGTTGAGCTGTGGGACTTTGACATCCACATAGAGGCTACTCTGTCAGGAGCAGTTCAGGACTTCATGTCCTCCATTGCTACCATGGATCTGTCCCAGGCCCTTTTCGCACAGCATTTCCGATGAAAAAGGGCCCCTTAAGCGTCGTGTAAATGTGAGGAGCGGTCCACACGACACACTCACATTTGCGCGACACTCAAGAGCCTGACGCAGACCGCGCAGTCATTTTTTCATTTTCAGCTTGAAGCTGAAAATGCTGCGTGGTTGTGCATCACTCCGGGCCCCCGCACACACTTACCTTGCGTGCGGGGCCTCAGGAGCTGGGCCAGTCGCACTTCCTGTCCAGTGCAGGCTGGAAAGGTCCCGGGCTGCACTGCGAAAGGAAAAGGCGGGGCTCTCACGCGAGCAGGAAGCTCATGCGGAGCCGAAGGACCCCAGATGCGAGAGCCTTCCTCCAGAGCCTGCTCGCATGAGCCCCACACTCCAGCACCGCGAAAGGGTAAGGTGCGAAAAGGGTGCCCGTTTGTAAGTTGTATCATCCATGCTGCAGGGCTCATTCCTGACCTAGTTTTCTGTGCTGGATGGGATAATGGTGATCCAGGTGATACTTTAGGTATACCTGTATTTGCCAGCATATAAGATGCACCCATACATAAGACACACCCCATTTATACACTGGCAAATACTACTTGCTGGCATATAAGACAAGCTGGCATATAAGACACACCCCATTTTCCAACAGTATTTTTTTTGGGGGGGAGTGAGTCTTATATGCCAGAAAATACGGTGCCTTTCCATAGTTCAGTTATCAAGGACAAATCACTACCTACTATGTTTTAGACTCACTAGGATTTTGAGTCTTTGTGGGAAAGATCTGATTAAGATGGGCTGCCCCAGGAGACAAATGAATCTAAAGGGTTTCCTGATGATTTGGGGAGAGTTTCCTGTTGCCATGGCAGGTGACCTGTTGTTGCCCTGGATGATCTTTGCAATGGACAGATGTCAAGGTGGTGGACACTATGGCTGATACTAGGAGTTGTAAATTCCTGGCATTCCTGACATTCTGTCTCTGTGTCTGAATTTTCCAGTTCCAGAGGGTGAGTTATGACAATGTCTAGCAGAGCTGTCTTAGGTGGTCTTAAGTGGTCAGAGCCCTTCTATGCACTGTCCCACAGAAAGGGAATGCAAAAACTTGCTGTGAAAAATTTACACGGCACTTTCCAGACAGAATCATTCAGATCTGCACTGGCTGCAGTTGACATAACCTTGGCTCCTGCTTGTACTGTGTTATTAAATATGTTTCAGTTTGCACCACCTGCTGATACGGGTAGGATCTTTGGAGAGGTGAGAGCTGCAATGTGTTACTCAACCCATGCCTTTCCTAGTTCCTAAAAGCATCCAGAGCGGGACTGGCCAAATGGGTAAGGGGAGTAGTAGCATATCTCAGTTAAGAATGGGCCTTTCTGCACTACACTGTTATAGTGCTATTATTCCGCTTTCAACATCCTGTGGAATCCTGAGGTTTGCAGTTTAGAGAGTGGCATTTAAAATTCTCAGTCAGAGAGCACTTTGGCCTCAGTAAACTAAGTACAAGCCCCAGGATTCCACAGGATGTTGAAAGTGGAATAAAGCACTGTAACAGTGTCAGGTGGAAAGGCCCAATGACTCTTGACAATAAATCTCCTTTTTACATCTGCCCAGCTCCCTCTCTTTTTCCTCATCTCCCAAGTCCTCTCTTTCTTTTTTCCTTCTTAGCTTTAGGTTTTGTAGCAGCACCAACATTGGGAAGATGCTGAAGGAGGATTAAACAATGCAGTAAACAATGCAATAAACAAATCCTGAGCCATGAAAAATTGGAATTCTGCTGTATGCAATCCTAGCTCTCTGTGCATATGTACAACAGACAAGGTAAACAGCAGCTCCCTCCAGAATCCCTTATTGAACGTGCATGAAAGGCAAAACAGAAAATGGGAGAGCAAATCAGCCTGCCTCACCAACTCCTTCCAGCATGTAAGAAAGGATCTACAAGTTTGACCAACAAAATGGAAATGATAAGAAAATTAGAGGCTGGTTAAACAAAAGGTTATCCCTGGATGTACTCTGGAAAATTTTTTAAAGTATTTTATAGAAAGTTCAAAATGTTTTTGTTTTACTTATGTAAGGCATACCTGACCTGGTTGTTTCATCTCACATGTGCCTATTGTTAGTTAATTTTTTGCAAGAAAGCTTGCTATTATTTTTTGTGGTGTAGGAACCTAACTATTCTTTCTATATTATTTCTGCTTCTGATACCAAATTTTCTGTTAAACAAATAATGCCTAGGAACACATTTACTTCATTAACTAAGGTATACCTATATGACAAGCCAGGTTTCCACCTGCCTAAAGGAGGAGGGAATAAGGCTGGGGTTCAGTTTCACCAGTATGCTGATGACACCTGTTTCTGTCTCTGCTTTCCATCTAATTCCAAGAAAGATGTTTTGGTGCTAAAGCAATATGTGCAATGTCAGTAACAGACTGGATGGGGGCAAACAAACTGATATTTAGGCCAGTCAAGGCAGAGTTGCACTTGATCTTAAGGCAGATCTAGGAATAGAGGCTCAGCCTGTATGGAATGAGGTTACACGCCTCCTGAAATCTCAGGTTCACAGGATGACATACACTTGGACTCAGCCCTGAGCCTGAATCCCCAGGTTTTAGGAGTGGCTTAGAAGGCATTTGCACAGCTAAGACTAGTGTGCCAGCTGCACCTCTTCCTGGAGCCATTTGATATGGGTATTATGACATGTGGCTTGATTGCATCCAATTTGACACTCTGGCCCTTTTTGCACGGAATTTCTGAAGCGAATGGGCCCCTTGAGTGTCGTGTAAATGTGAGGACCAGTCCGTACGACACACTCACATTTGCGCAATGCTCAAGGGCCTGATGTGGACCGCCCACACATTTTTTCATTTTCGGCTCAAAGCCAAAAATGCTGTGCGGTCGCACATCGCTCTGGGGCCCTGCACACTACTTACCTGGCACGCAGAGCCTTGGGAGCCAGGCTGGTCATGCATCCTCTCTTCAGTGCAGCCTGCGAGATCCCAGGCTGCACTGCGAACAGAAGAGATGGGGCATTTGCGCGACGAGGAAGGAGCTGCATTGCTGAAGCAGGAGGGATGCAACAGCATTCGTCCCAAGCCTTCGTGCACGAGCTAAGCAGCCCAGCACCGGGAAAAGGTAAGGTGCGAAAAAGGCCTCTGTTTAAGGCCACCATTTGAAACTATTCAGAAACTTCATTGGGTCCGAAATACTATAACCAGGCTGCTGACCAGGGCTGCCTGCAGGGAATATTCTTGAAACAGCTTCATGGGCTAATAGTTCATTTCTGGGTAGAATTAAAACTTCTGGACATGACCCTTAATGCCCTGCATGATTTGGGTCCAGGTTATCTGAAAAAGCTTGCCCAAGTTTTAAGGTCTTCAGTGCAGGGCTTTCCCTTGGTCTCACCATGATCACAGACATCTTTGAAGAGGACACGGGCAAGAGATTACTCAGCTGCTGCTCCCAGGCTCTGGAATCTCTCTTCTAGGAGAGTTTTGGTTGGTCCCCTCTCTGTCCTCTTATTGGGCCTTTCTGCACTACACTGTTATAGCACTACTATTCCACTTTCAACATCCTGTGGAATTCTGGGGTTTGTAGTTTACTGAGGCCAAGGAGCTCTCTGGCTGAGAATTCCAAATGCCCTTCCCTAAACTGCAAACCCCAGGATTCCACAGGGTGTTGAAAGTGTAATAATAGCACTATAACAGTATAGTGTAGAAAGGCCCATTGCTGACAGGCAAAGACCTTTTTATTTAGGCAGGCTTTAGGCTCTTAACTCATGTGGCACAAAGGTCTTTTAATGGAATGTGCAATGCTTTCTCCTTATGTTTTAAAGTTTTTTAATGCTATTTTAAGATATTTGCTTCTTTAGTTGTTTTTTTAAAGTTTGGGTTAAGATTTCTGATGCTGCTGAAAATGGTGGCGTGTGTGACCCTGACAAAATCTGCAGGGAAATGTTGAGCTATTCTGACTTGATGGATTGGCCATTCTGGTGAGTTAAGACTTAGACCCTTTTCGCAGCGCCGGCGCTTGCGCGACGGAGGAGGGTGGCTCACGCGACAACCATCTCCCGAAATGCCACCACTTCCCCCCGCGACGGGAGCTCTTCAGCCATGCCCCCAGCTTCCGCAGCGCTCCCTGGGAGCTGTAGGCGGCGCTGGGGGTGGAAGCGGGGAGGAAGCGCGACAGGCTCACCTGCAACGGTGCTCTGCACTTCGGTAAGTGTGAGGCGCCACCAGGAGCCTTGCACGAGCGCCGTTTATTTTTGGTTCCAGCCGAAAATAAAAAAATACGTGCTTGCGCAGCGTCAGCCCCGTGAGCGCCACGGAAGTGGGAGTGCGTCGTGCAGAGCGACGCTCCCACTCCCGCAAGGCTCAGGGGGCTCTCGCGGGACAGAAAGCCCATGCGAAAAGGGCCTTAGATAAGGGGCAGGTTTTCCCCAAGAGGATTGAGATCCCACATAGCTTTGGCGGCTCTGTTTTCTCCCATAGCCTATTTTGTTTGGCAGGGTCTCTCTCAGCTCTTCATCTTCCACAATATACCGCTTGACCTCTTTTCTATCTGGGTTTGGAAGGTGGAAGATCTAAAGAAAACAGTCACCTGTCATGTAGGCTTTTTAGCTGAGACAGGGTCAAAGCACAAAGATTTGTGCTTCATTATCGCTTTGCATCTACAAGGTCTTGTTTTTTACTTAGCGTCAAAATCAGACTCATCAGTTAGCTTCCTAATATGCAGTCTGAAGAGCTAGAAGGTTCGGGACCTCTGTTGGATTAATTGGGATCATTGTAATGGCTATGGTTAGGAAAGTAACTTTTATCGCTTGTTAACAGTATAACTTAATGTGATCGCTTTATGTGAGGCTTCTGTGAGCTGGCCCTGGGCCAGGGGGGAAATGCACAATTACCTCTCTTCCCCTCAAATTAGCAACAAGCTTTAGAGCCTTCTCTAATGCCAAAAGGTGTTCTGTAATGCATTTTTATTTGTTTCACTGACCAGACTCCTATGGGCTTGGGCCCCCCTGAGCTCTTGATCCCAGGCATTTTGGACTCCTTGCCCTGGTTTTATGAATGCTGCATTTTGCTTTGTTGTGTGGAATCTTACAGCCCGTGTACACTCTGTTCCTATGGTTCCAGAGCCTATTTAGTGAAGTAAATTGGTATTTACAATGTACTTATATTTTTGTTTTGTTATTCTTTCTTGTTGTATTATAGTTCTCCAAATGTGTTCTGGTTAATGTTGCCAAGTTTTCAAAATAGCAATAAGAGACAGTTGATATTCATGAGATGCAGGACTGACAATCCAGAAGTATATATTAAAAGTTTGTGTTCGACTAAATACCAAAGGAAAGTATTGATTTCAATTAACTTTTCCATGTATTTCTTTGTAAAAGTAATATACTGTCCACATTCATAAATTGCGCAGTACACACACTTCTATCTTTATGAACAGTCCAAACCAAAAAATACAGGATTTGGGGTGCTGAGCATCTTGTTTAGGCCATTTCCACACTACACTATTATGGTGCTATCACTCCACTTTTAACATCCTTTGGAATCCTGGGGTTTGAAGTTTAGGGAGGGGCCTTTAGAATTCTCAGCCAGAGAGCTCTTTGGCCTCAGGAAAATACAAACCCCAGAATTCCACAGGAAGTTGAAAGGGGAATAATAGCACTATAACAATATAGTGCGGAAATGGCCTAAGTCGATATAAAAAGGGCATCTTTTTAATATAATAAGTGGTATCTGCCAATCCTATAAGGCACAAACTTTCCATCTGTCCAATAAGGGACATCCCTTATAATAAGGAACACTTGGCAACCCTAATTTTGGTTTTAAATTACTACTCCTTTCCCCTATGCATTGTACACACAACTGTCTCCTCAATTTGGTTGTGAATGTGTCTTATTTTGAAAAATGCCTGATAACTGAGTCCTGGCCTGGTGGCTATATGCTAATTATAGCAATTGTCTAAAAACATTGTTAACCAGGAGGTGCTGGTTTATAGCCTGTTGGCTCTTGGAATCTTAACTATTCAGTATAAATCTATGCATCCTAGATTGTTATGCTTTGCTGCCAGAACATGGTCTCTGACTCAGAATCTGAAACAGGGGGCATGCCAGGACCTGCTGTACAGGGAATGATTACAGTGCCACAAACAGAATGGGGGGGGGGTGCCAGCTCCAGCAGAGAGTCCTGCCCCTTCAGACACAGAAGAGCACTTATCTGTACCCACCTTTACAAAGAGCAGACAGCAAAGAGAAAACCAGCATCGCTCTCTTAGAATTTTTAACCAGCAACAATTAAGCAGCAGCTGCACTAGGCTTCAGACCTATATAGCTGCCGCCTATCCCCTCCAGGAGTTGTCAGAGCTTATCTGACCTTCTACCCTGCCAGATACCTTGCTGAACTCTAGAATACTCTGACTGACCTTGGTCTCTCTCTTGCCTTGGAACCCTATTGGACTTTATTTATGATGCTGTGCTTACTGCTTGGAAGTAAGTAACAAACTGGGAGCTATTCAGTTTGTTTTGTTTAAATTACCAGCTGTGCTGTCTGGACTGAGACAGGACACAGATGTGAGTTGAAAGGATATATCGCAGGGGTGGGCAACTGTGAAAGGCCAGCACCCAGGAGATCTTGGAGGGCCATACCTAGCAACAACAACAAATTATTATTATCATCATTATCATCACCATCACCATTAGGGGTGTACAGGGGGAGGCACTTTCACCATGTAAATGCATCCCACCGTCAGTGAACAGTGGAGCACTTGAGGACAAAAAGTTTTTTTGAAAAATATTGCAAAAATTGTTTTTGATCCCTGGAGGTGGAAATGTGTTCCACACCCCCTATGCCACTATACTAGGGTGCCTTTGGGGACATTATGGAACAAAAAAAGTTTCTAAAAAATATTTTTGACCCCTGAGGGGTGTTGGAGGAGGAGCACATGACACATAGGGTGCATTTTGCACTTTTGTTTATTTTTCTCAATCACTCTGAGGGGCAAGAATCCCTAAAGCTCTCCTTTTTTTAATATATGGTTTGAGGCATAATGGGATTCTGAGTGAACACTGTCTTGTTTTTCTTTTTTATTCTCTCTCTAGATCACCTGTTTTCTAAGGCTAGTAACGACTTCACTGAAAGGAATGTGAAAGTAAGGATTTGTAGTTTGGAAGGAGAGGCAAAATGTTTGTCCCAGGAGAGGTTTAAGATTCCTACATGTAACCCTTATCTCAAGAGTGGACAAAAATGCAGCCCTCCAGCTGCTGCTGAATTGCACTCCCCTGTAGCCCTAGCCAAAATAGCTGGGCATGAAGAATGCTGGGAACTGCTGTTGAACAATATTGGTGGGAGGTACACTTTGTCCACGCCTATCCTAAATATGTGGTTGCTCCTGTGGTAGTGCTTAATAAGGCATTTTCCAGAGAGAAATAGGAGACAGGGCAAGTAACTCAGCTGTGGAGACAAGTTCCTGTCTTTGGATAGAATAATTCTGTCAGGAAGCCCAAAGAAAAAATTGCAGTTTTGGGCCAAGTTCTTAGTATAGTTTTTCTCCTTCTCTACCCATTCCCTGAATTGACTCAGCACAGGCAGGGATGAGCAAATTGTGTCTTGCTAGATGGCGTTGGACTGCAGCTCCCAGCATTCCTGGAAGGGGTGGTGAGGGGCAGTAGAAGTTACAGTCTAAAAGATCATTGTAGGGTCATAATTCGCCCACCTTTACAATACAGAAGGGGAGAGGAACCTCATGGGTGGGTTTGTATTTCTTAAGATGTGGGACAAACTGTGTTAGCACTGTCCCATCATTTCTCAGAAGGGCCCCACCCTTTATATTCTATTCTTTCTGGGCCCTTACCTGGCAGTCCATAACTTGGTAGTTTTTTGTTTGTTTGGTGTGTTTTTTTTTGGCTTTTTTTCTTTCTCTAGGAAGGGAAGACCTCAGAAAACTAAATTATGCAGTGTCTCGCTCTGTGTTCAGCATGAGTCGCAGGCAGGGCTGCCTTTTCCATTAGGCACAGTGCCCATGAAAACAGGATTAAACAAAAAATTTAAGGCCTATGAGAAGGAGATTTGAATACAAAAAAGCCTAAGATTTACAAAACCCTTAATGTGGCCCTGGCTGCAGGCTGCAATTCAGTGTTAGGTGGTGGCCAGTAAGCAGTAGAGGAACCTCCCAGAACATAAAGACCCCTCTGCCTGGTGAGCTGATTAGTTAAGCCAGGAAAAAGGTTCTTTTGCAGGATCTCAGGAGTATGGGAACTAGAATGAGGGATCAGGAGAGAAAAGTAATGCAATTGATCAACTCTTTATTCTAATGGGACCCTTCCCTTCAAGGTACATGCAACAGCCTCTCGTCCAGCACTGGCTATGATGTTCTGAAATCCACAGCCATATAAAGGGACACAAATTGCCAGGGAACACCAGGTGCTGCAGGCTATATTCAGAGGAAGGTAATGGCAAACCTCCTCTGAATAAATTTTGCTAAGAAAATCCTATGGTAGGATGAAATTGAGGGCACTTAAGAGTTGTTTTAACACTTCTAGCCATTTAAAGTTGCTTCACTTATTGAATTGTCTAATATATTTTATGTTGTTTAAATTAGCCATCAATTTTTATATAAAATTGTTTAAATTATTTGTGTTTTATCTGTTCATTGCCCATAGATCTCACAATAAAAGGGCATATGGTAATAAAATATTTCTTAAAAAAAATAACTGAGAATGGTGCAGTGGAACTCAAATCACAAAATAAATTATTTTTAATTTAGGGATGTTTGGTTGTGGGCCTCCTACAGTTTTGTCCACACACTACCACTGCCATACTCTAACTTTCATTGCTTATTTCTTCTGACTTACCCTCTGATATACTACATTTTAAAAATAATGTTTATTAAGGAGAATTGCAAATTACATTAACAATAATTACAGAATAACAAAATAGAAAACAGTGAAAGAGAGAAAAGAAAAGAAGAAGGGAGAAAATAAAGAAAGAAAAGTGACTTCTGATCTTCCTTTTGGCAGTTATATCTTCATATAATTATTCGTACCTCTCTCTCTCCAAAATTACAATAAATAGTTACACACCACTTTCAGACATGCCCAGTCAATCTCCCCGTTAACTACAAATCACCTCCAACATTTTAAACAGCTCTCTCCCTTCCCAACAGACCAGTTTTTAAAAATATTTATTAAACACACATTTATCTAATAAAAAAACAACATGTAAGGAAACAACACATCAAGATAATTACATATCTACTAATTAATTTAAATGGTAAAATATTAACACACTAACTACAACAAATACAACTACAATTCAAAGAGGAATAAATAGGTCACGTGCTTGACTTCTGATTCTTTAGAGCAGAGCTTTCCAAACTGTGTGCCGCGACACATTAGTGCATTGGCTGCAGTGTGTAGGTGTGTCACGCAAATGTAATGGGTGGAGGGGCTGCCCCTCCCGCTGCTGCCCCAGGCCGAGGAAGACCCCAATGAAGCTGGCAGCAGCAGCAGTGGGTGCAGGGGCTGCCGGGCTGAAGAAGACCCCAGTGAGGGCATCAGCGTGTTACCCTGTATGTTGGAGGTCCTGGGAGGGGCACCCAAATAACCAAATAAAAACACAAGTTGGGGGAATTTAGCTTGAGCACTCTCTTGGCTAAATGAGAGGCACGGTAACTTTAGCAAGGATGTTTAACCCTATGTCTATGGCTTCAGGTCAGAGAGCAGGCAAGCAAGTTTAAAAGTAACAAAAATAACAGTTTTATTGAAAGATGAACAGCAAATAAAACAACACACACACTAGCTAACTTGGAAGCAGAAATGGAGAGCTTAGGGATGGGTAATACAACACCTGGTCTCGTAGTCCTGGAGAGAAAGACGGGGTTCCAAGAAGGGAGGCAGACTCAGTTGTGCAGAACTGAGGGGAAAACTTCACTGGACAGAGTGACAGCAAGGCGGGATGGAAGTCCAGAGTGATCCAAGAAAGTCCCAAAAGTGGGGACCTTTTATAGGGTGGAGTTTACCTACAGGCTATGTTATGCCCAGTGAGAACAAAGGAAATTTGGAGTTGGACAAAGGAGTTGGAAAAGGTCAAGTTTTGCATGATTGGTTTTGCTCTTAAGACAATAGCCAGTTCGCTAATGGCCTGACATAGAGAAATGGCTTGGCTCTTGGCTGCGTGGCTTTGTGTTGATCCGAGCCAAGCAGAGCCAGTTTGCAGGGAGGTTTTTCCCTAAAGCAATGAGAGGCTTAAGTTGCTTGCCTGAATGGGGTCTTGGAATGCACAACCATTAGCGGCCGCGGCCATACATGCTCGTCCAGGAGACCTCTGCAAACACGTGGAACAGGGTGGCAGAGAAAGGTCAAGCAAAGGCCAAATTATTTGATATCAAAAGGATATCTAGTGCTCTCACCAGACATATCATAACCGTGATAACAAGCGGTGGGCCAGGCTAAGGCAGAGGGACTGCCTCCACTTATTGAATTGTTTATTGAATTACTGTGTTGAGAAATGACGCATGTCTAAAAAGTGTGTCACCAACATGAAAAGTTTGGAAAGCTTTACTTTACAGAATGGGGACTTAAAAAAGCTTTTCGTACTTCCTCAAAATTCTGTCAATATATCCATACCTAAATAATCACCTTATCTAATATTTTAGTTATATGAAATTTACACTATATTTATACTTATAAAATAATTCTAGTAATCCTGACAGAGCAATATTGTTGTTATTGTTGTGTGCCTTCAAATAGTTTCCAACTTATGGCAACCCTAAGATGAATCTGTCACAAGGTTTTCTTGGCAAGATTTGTTCAGAGCAAGTTTGCTCTTGTCCTTCTCTGAAGCTGAGAAAGTGTGACTTGCCCAAGATCAGCCAGTGGGTTTCCACGGCTAAGCAAGGATTCAAAACTTGTTCCCTAGAGTTACAGTGCAACATCAAATCACACTATGCTGGCTCACAACAAATTACTGTTAATTAAAATACTTACATGTATACCTATATATAACAGTACTTCATCACAGTTCACACAATGCCTATATTCCTATTAGTAACATTTGTGCACACAAATTACACAGATAAGTCTTGCTTTCAAAGTTGTGTACATATATGTCTTGCTTTGGGAGATGTTGCAAGAAGCTATTTGCTAACCCTTGCACAGTCTCCTGCTGCAGTACAGTAATTCACTGCCTGGGGAAGAAGAATCAGATGATTCACAAGTAGCCTGTCTTGGCTGCAACTGGGGAGAAGAGACAGGAGGCTGGGTGGAGTGGGGAAGGATGAATTACTGAGACCTCTAAACTCGGAAACCTTTCACACAATTCCTCCCATGGGAACTACTCACAAAGCAAGAAAGAATTGTGCCAAAATCCAAGAAAACTAGGCTTTGGGTTAGAAACCAGCTGGGAAATGTAAAATGTGTGGTTCTTTGACACTAACTCTCATTTAGTTAGCAACTATTTCTGGAATTCAGTCTATGTCAAAATGCCATGTCAATCACTTTTCTTAAAAATAAATTTGATTATGTAGCCCCGTTTGTGATCAAGATGTCCCAACTTAATTGACTTTAACTAGTTAGTTCCTCCTTCTGGTCTGATTGTGTCCTTAACGCAGAAATGGACAACAGTGGTGGATCCAGGGGGCCCATTTCACTTCCCTGGCTCCTTGTGTGAACCGCACACTCACAAATTTTCAAGGAAGTCAGGCACACTGCTGCATGTCTACTCTCAACCACTAGGAGGAGCAATCTCTCAAGATGTGAACAGGTTTACACATAAACAAGGAAATTTTTTTAGCATGGAACAGGTTACTCTCTTTTTACTGGTGACCTCCTCTCTCCACTTCCTGAAATATCACCATCAGAAAATCAAAACTGGGACAAGATTAAGTAAACCTGATTAATGAATCTTCTAGAGTTCTGAGAACAACATAGATGAGTCATATTCCTCAACTGATCTTACAGAGGGGGGAGGAAAATGATATCCTTTCAAGCAAGGATGGAGACAGTGGGGGATTTGCTTTGCCCCCAATCCTCCCCTCTAAATATTGGGGTGGGGGAGACTGGAAAGGGCCAATTGCTGGTTCTGGAGGTTTCCAGGAATGGTGGACTCATTTTTGTTGTTCTGTTCATAAAAGTTGGTTCCATGTGTAGTGCCTATATCACAGGGTTTTCTTGGCAACAGCCATTTCCGCACTAGCCTGTTATAGCGCGATGATTCCACTTTCAACCTCCTCTGGAATCCTGGGGTTTGCAGTTTCAGGAGGGGCCGGCCGGCCCTCCCGAAACTGCAAACCCCAGGATTCCAGAGGAGGTTGAAAGTGGAATCATCGCGCTATAACAGGCTAGTGCGGAAATGGCCAAGATTTGCTGGGAAGGGGGTTGTTACTGCCTTCCTCTAAAGATGAGAACAGGTGCCTTGCCAAGGTCACCCAGCAGTTTCCATGCCAAAGTGAGAATTCAAACTCTAGTTCCCTGGAGTCCCTACTCCAGCACTCAAACCTCTATAGCAGGGTACGCACAAACCTGGAAATAGCAAGTGGAAGACACTTCTGGCTGCAATTTTTAGCCAATTTCCAGCTGAAAATGGGCCACTGCAGCTTAGTGCAGGGACAAATACTGCTCTCCAACATACTTGACCATTCCAATTTTTAAAGCATTTTCACTAAGAATGAAAAGTGAATCTTCTCATGGAGCATAATTTATGATCATGCTGTGTGCATTTGGACTCTGTTACGTCTTTTTATGTTAAAACAGACTAACATGGCTCTCTCTTTGAATATACAGTACATATATGCCTTGCATGGCATTTATATGTCGACTTCCATGTATTTACTCTTTAGGAACATATGTTTCTCTTTGGCCAGCTCCCATTCTCATATTCTCATCAGTTTTTCACTTTGTGCTATTATTTTACTTAGCTGGTAAAATATATCAGTAGAGTGGTAAAAACTTAAAACTAGGAAATGAAACACCAACAACATCTGCTGAGCCACTAATGAAGGACATTACTAATTACAGTATTTCTGTGATCATTCCTTCCTAGTGGGAGATGGGATGTGAGTGTGGAGCTCTGGGAAAGGGCAGCTCAGACTGACAATTGGAGTGAACTGTGGAAAAGTTTTCAGTTTTCTCCTCTCTTCAAGTGTGTATTTTGCATTTTTTAAATTTTTTCTTTCATCTTCTAATATTTAACTGTTCATTAAGAAAACACCAGTTATATGATTATTTTAAGTTTTTAGGTTCATTTGTTAGTTTAAGTGAAAGAGCATATAGACCTAGGCCATTAAGACCCATTAAGTTTAATATAAACTTAAGACAGACGTATTACATACCCCCTCAACATGCCATAGATGAAAACTGGAACATGTGTGGTCAAGTAATATAATAGTATGGTCTAGATGGAAAAAATTGTTAAAGAGGAAGACAAACTAGGAGAGGCTGTGGAGGTTTGCTTTCGCCTGAGCCTACTGGAAAGACTCAGGAAAAAGCAAACAAAAAGTTTAAAAAGCACCCCTTCCTTTCCCCTGAGAGCTAGTGTAGTGCAGTGGTCTGAGCACTGGACTACGACCTTGGAGACCAGGGCTGAATTCCCTGCTTTGCCATGGAAACCTGCTGGGTCATCCTGGGCACATCACATACACTCAGCTACAAAACACCTCATTATAGGGTCACTGTAAGTTGCAAACGAGTTGAAGGTATGCAAAACCAACAAGCAATCCCCTCCCTGCTGCCAAGTCAATTGAGTGCAAAGTACTTTTTCACTTTGGGCTCAGTTTGCACCAGTGGAAGTAAATGAGGACAAAAGGGAAAGGTGGAGGGAGGAGGGAGAAACTGGGCCATTTTAAAAGCAGTTGAAAAAGTGGGACAGTAGAGAATTAATAGTATCCCTGCCAAATCAGGATCATGGGAGTTCCTGACATTAGTTACATTAGGGGAAGAGGCAAAACATGACATTATAGAGCATATAATTGAGAATCAGATCTAAATTCAGGCATGTGCAAGAGGGCTGACAGAATCCCTGGACTTTACCACTCCATTCCCATCCTCCCATGGTACATTTTTTTTCATTTCTCTCTTCATCTGGAGCTAATTGCAAACTTATAGTGATACTTTTGCATCTGATGAAATGGACTTTGGTCTATAAAAGCTTTACTCCAGGGATGGGCAAGTGTAACCCACAGGCTGCATGGAGCCCCTGGGGCCTTTTTCCGGTCACCTAGACCTCCCTGGCAGTAAAAAAGTTGACTTTTTTTAGAAACAGAAAGTGAACACACAGCGACTTTCTGTTGTAAAATAATTTGTCTCCCCTCGCCTGCGTTATTACACATGTTTGAGAGGCGCCTTTGCTGGCCTCTTGTGAGACGAGACCATGCAATCACCACACGATGAGGGTCACGCAGTGGGATGGGGATGGGGCGAAATTTGCAGCCCCCTTTTAGGGCCACGCTGCTCCTTCTCAGCCTCTTTGTTTCCCGGTGACCCACCCTCCCACCCTGTGGTTTCAGTGTAAGATCATTGGTCGCTTCAGGGCCAGGTAGGAATTCCCCCCCTCGGGGGGGTCCACCTACCCTACACTTTGCCAAGGGATCAGACAATTGGCTTCTCAGAGTGGCGTCTTAACTAGATATTAAATAGGTTTCTACGGCTGGTGGGGGGAGTCTGAGGATTTTGGTGAGTACCTATGGCACCCTTTGATGTAGGATAAATGCTGTCCTTGGGGCGGGCCCACAGCTGGCACCTACTGCAGGGTTGAGAGACAGGGGGGTTGCTGTTTGGGGGGCTCGCCTTCCAGAAAAGGGCCGGCCGAAGTTTAACCCAGTCTCATGTTCAGCTTTGGGGCCCAGTACCTCAACCAAGGTGGGCTGGAGAGGTGGTCCGGACGTGACCCTTGCCTTGGCCTACCCATTCTGTAGACCCCCATCAGGTCAAAAGTTCAAAAATCAAACTCAAGGTCAAGTTCAAATTCAAGCCCAAGTTCAAGTTCACTACTAGCTCGATGTTAATTAGGCATACATTAATAAATTGCCCTAGTTCAACCCAAGCCCTGTGCATGGTCTCTTCATTTCATGGGTTGGGCAGCAAAAGGAAGACAAAATGTGGTCTCCTGGGGATCAAATGTGCTTTCCCAGGCTACAACAGTTGCCCAACTCTGCTTTAGTTTAATGAAACACATTGTGATTACTAAAATGCCACACAATTTTTGTTGTTTTTCTTTATACACTTAATAACCCTTTTCCTCATAGAATCTAGGTCTCTATTCATACCTTTCCCATCCACTAATCTAATGCTCGAGCTTGTCTAAGGCTGCAACCTATATGTGGCTTTCCAAGGATAAACGTCCCTGCAATTCTTTTCCGAATAAGTGCATTTTTTAATTTGTATCCTGCCTTTCTCCCAGTATGGAATCCAAGGCAGCTTACAATATAAGTTAAAAATCAAATGCAGTTAAAACACTGGATAGTACAAAAGTTAAAAAGGAACTAAACAAATGAAAATAATAATTTAAAACAGTTAAAACATGCAGCTAAAAAATAATGACAATGAAAAAATGATAGCACGCCTCAATTAAAAGACATGTGGTGTTCAGTCAAAGACCTGAGTAAATAAGAAGGTCTTAATCTGCCAGGAGAAAGGGAACAGAGATGGGGCCAACTTTCCTTCCTGCTGGAGGGAATTCCATAGACTGGGGGCAGCTATCCTGTCAGCCTGTATAGGATTCTAATCCTGTAGAACCCTCTCACTTTTTCTCTATTGGTTTCTGACTTGATTGTCCTTCTCTAGCATTTCCTCCCACAACACAGAATCATAGATTTGGAAGAGACCACAAGGGCCATTCAGTCCAACCCCCTGCCATGCAAGAACACACAACCAAAGCACTCCTGACAGAGGGGTATCCCACCTGTGAAGAAAACCTCCACAGAGAATCCATCACATTCAAGAGAGCATATTCCACTGTCAAACTGCCTCTGCCATCAGGAAGTTCTTCCTAATATTTAGGTGGAAGCTCTTTTCATGTAGTTTGAAGCCATTGCTCCATCTCCTCATCTCTGGAGCAGTGGAGAACAAACCTGCTCCATCCTCGACATGACCTCCCTTCAAATAGTTAAACTTGACTATCATATGATCTCTTAACCTTCTCTTCTCCAGGCTAAACATACACAGCTCCCTAAGCCGCTCCTCATAGGACGTGGTTTCCAGGTCTTTTACCATTTTGGTTGCTCTCCTCTGGATGTTCCAGCTTTTCAATATCCTTCTTGAACTGTGGTGCCAGAAACGTGATACAGGCTAACTAGGATGTGTGGTGAAATGGCTGATATAAGTTGTGAGTAATACTTAAAATGTGTTACAGATGTCCTTTGGAAGAGAAGAAGGTACTCTTTACGTAGGCAATTAATGACTGTCATGAACCAACATTTTAGTAATGTACAAAATTGCTACTCTGGAAACTCCTAGAAGTGGTTCCACTTTCAAAATAGTTTTGAAAATTAAAGTCAAGATTCACCATGAGACAGACCATTCTGGGGATTCTCTCAAAATATTCATAGATGCAACTTGCTTGTCAGGGGAGTTAGTTTCCAGTATTTCATTGCTCATAGAGAGTGGGAGATAGAACTTGAGATTTACAGATGCAACTAAGTCCACACCATTTTAAACAACAGTTGATACTTTCAGTATAAGAGTGTGGCCATTTCCGCACTATATTGTTATAGTACTATTATTCCCCTTTCAACCTCTTGTGGAATTCTGGGGTTTGTAGTTTACTGAGGCCAAAGAGCTCTCTGGCTGAGAATTCTAAATGCCCTTCCTAAACTGCAAACCCCAGGATTCTACAGAATATTGAAAGTGGAATAACAACACTATAACAGTGTAGTGTGGAAACGGCCACCGTTTTCCAAGAAAATGTACACATTCATATGAACACAAGCCAGAGCCAGTGAGAGATTTTAGGAACCGTTCACTGTTATTTACATAGTTGATGCTGATGGGTTTGAGGGTTGTTGTTTTTTTTCAGGAGGGTTATTTGCAAATCTACAAGCAAAATACATGTGGAGGCACATACAGCCAGCACTCCTACAGGGCAGCATACATGCTACCTGCCATCAGATCTGCTGGGAGACCTGGCACCCCCAAGGCATCTTCAGCCAATGTATAGCAATCTCTTTCTCTTCCAAATTGCAGACTGTGGTTTTGCTCACATACGGTCACAAATCTGCTGTCTCCTCTTAGTTGGTGTGGCATCACTTTTCCAAAGTTTGGATGAATATACTATTCAATCAGAGAAATGACCAGATATTTCAGAGCTGTTTGGCTCCATGCATGTTCCGTTTGTGTATTTGTTCTGGAATAACTTTGTTGACAACAGCGCAGTAGTAGAAATGCTGGTGTGGCTGCCTCCCTGTGTGAGCTCCCCCTCATAAGTGAGGTTCAGAGCAATTGCCCACTCTGCTTTCTCCCCCCACACTGAAAAGCCGTGGCTCTAAGGGTCTCTTAGGAGCAACAAAGAATAATAAGTTACTCAGTTAGCTACTTCTCTAAACATTGTAACAAGTAACAACATGAATGAACTGCTTCCTGAACATTTTAAGGAATAACCAAAATGAATTCCTTTTAAATTTCTACGTTCTGAGCTAGCTGCATTGTATGCTTCTGACACTTCATATCAACTGCCTTGGAATCAGCTCTGGTTTGGCTACTGGTGAGAAGTGGAGGGAAAGACACTGGCCATTTCCGCACTAGACTGTTATAGCGCTATCATTCCACTTTCAACATCCTATGGAATCCTGGGGCTTGCAGTTCAGGGAGGGGCCAACCAGCACCTTCCTGAACTGCAAAGCCCAGGATTCCATAGGATGTTGAAAGTGGAATGATAGTGCTATAACAGTCTAGTGCGGAAATAGCCACTGTATTTGTCCTGGCAATTGGAGGCCATGCACCTCAGTGCAGTTTTCGTGGACAGGGGCCTCTGCATGAGCACCAGAACTGCCCAGGATCTTTCTTCATTAAAAACAAATCAGGAAAAAAAATGCTAAGTGCCCTTGTTCTGAACACTCCGCTGACTCACTTCCCCTAGCTGTTTATTTTTAAAAGTGAAACTTACCTTGACCTAATATGGCAGTAAAGGAGGACAAGAACTTGGATTGCTTCTGGGTCTCACACACAGAGGGATTCAGTGCAGCCAATTAAAAACTTGTACAGTGCTTTCTAATTAATTTTTTTAATTAATAAAGCATAGGCTAAGTTTAAAATAGAGGTGATTATGAGGTCGCCTTGCCTTGCCTTTGTATTCATTGTTGCATATGAGTGCCAGCATACCGCCCCTCCCTCTTAAATGGTAAAATTATCACACTGACATTTGTGGAAGATTTTGATGTGCCAAAGGACAAACTGCTTTCAGGTTTGGTTGGAAGTGTCCTCACATTGTTTGAATGTGAGAAGTCAGCGTGCCAAGAAACAGACTTGTACTTTATAACCTGAATAGGCATTGCGTGTACATGTGTGTTTATTCAGATGAATTTTGATGAGGCTTACTTCCAGATAAGTATGCACACATTAGCAGCATCAGAGAGAGTTTGTTATCCATATCAGTATTAAATTATCAGGGAACAAAGCCAGGAGTAGCTTCCCCCTCCCCTCATTCAACCATTGCTCTGTGATAAGCAGCTTTTTCAGCTTGAAATGCATTAGGCTTAAATATAATAATTTTCTGAATTCATGTGAATAATTCCCTGCCATACTTGGATTTTTTAAAAAATTACCTGTATGTATGTATTGGACCAGTACAGACCTTTACCAGTTCCCCTGTGGCTTATATGGTTCTGTTTCAGTTCAGTTGAGACTAGCCAGATGGACTTTTGTTCAACCCTCAATCATGGTAAATTATCAAGAGTTGCAGCCATGGTCTTGGGATTTTGTATGGGATGTTTTTCTTCAGATACGTTTCTTGTACAGTTTTGTTTCCTCCCAGTAACATGTTGAGTATTGTTTTCTTGAATGTTGTTGCCATGGTACAATCTTAAGCTTTTGGAACATTTGAAGTGTTGGCATTTGCTACCACAGTCCCCACCCCATGTTCATTCTGCTTGCTCGAGCGTCTGAAACTCACAGCTATTACTCAAAGAGGTTGGGACAGGAATTACTCAGGAAAGTTCCATTAGTTGCAGCTTTCTGTGAAAGAGAATAAAGGTTATGCAATTTAGCCTCAGAAGAGCTAGTGCTCAGACTGCTAAGGGAACTAGGTTGTGCTACACTTACCTCCCATGAAACATCCCCCCTTTTAAATGTAGGAGCCTTTCCACACTACACTGTTATAGTGCTATTATTCCACTTTTAACATCCTGTGGAATTCTGGGGTTTGCAGTTTAGGGAGGGACCTTTAGAATTCTCAGCCAGGGAACTCTTTGGCCTCAGGAAACTACAAACCCCAGAACTGCACAGGATGTAGTGTGGAAATGGCCTAGATTTTCTCGTACTTGAATACTTTAAACTCAAGTACTGCAAACTTCAGATTGTCTGATCATAGGGTTTTCATGGTCAAAGATAGTCAGAAGTGGTTTACCAGTTTCTTTTTGTGCACTATTAAGCAGAATTAGCAAAAAAGCCAGTGACATTGTCTCTGAGACAGAGAGATCCTCCTTTGTGTCACCTCTCACAACTGCTGCTGTTACAGGTGCAGAAACTCCATCAAGGAAGCCACAGTTCTGAGTCTGAAGATTTGAGCAGGGCTGATGATGACAGGGTGCCTACAGGTTTCTCATTCATAGGGTGGTCATAAGTTGAAGTCAGTTTGATGGTAATGAACAACAGCAACAGCAACTGCAAGCATTCTCTAATCTTCTGAAATCCAGTATTACACACCTACATTAGCAGCCCCATTAGCAAGGGAGAGGTCAAAAGTCAGAAAAGACAATGAAACAAGATGGCATTTCCTTGTGAACCCTTTGTTATGAGTGTAAGGTTGGTTTGGCCCTAATTCTCATGGAGGTGGAGCATCTATGAAGTGGGCTGTAACAGGAAGAGATGAAGCAGGCTGCTGAGCCCAAATGCCTTACTCTCTAGATTAGCTCTCAGTCTGAGGGAATTACAGGCCAAGTCTGAGCTAAGCTGTAGTACCACCTTTTAAGCCATTTCCGCATTACATTGTTATAGCGCTATTATTCCACTTTCAAAATCCTATGGAATCCTGGGCTTTGCAGTTTCGGTCCCAAAGTTGCAAACTCCAGGATTCCATAGGATGTTGAAAGTGGAATAATAGCACTATAACAGTCTAGTGAGGAAATGGCCATAGTGTTCAGTGTTACCCTGTGTGTTGGGGGGTCCTGGGAGGGCAGCCCAGATTGCCAAATAAAACACAAATTGGGCGAATTTTAGCTGGAGCACTCTCTTGGCTAAATGAGAGGCAGGGTAACTTTAGCAAGGATCTTTAACCCAATGTATACAGCAGTGGGTCAGAGAGCGGCTAGACAAGGTTTTCAAAGTAACAAACAATATTTTATTAAAGACAAGAAACACGAAAGACAAGACATAAACTAACTAGCTGGGAAATAGAAACGGGGAGTTGCAAAAGGATAGGCAATACGACACCTGGTCTTGTAGTCCTGGAGAAGAGCGGGGTTCTGGGGAAGAAAGCTCAGCGTGGTTAACTGAGGGGAGTTCCTTAGACAACCGGCAGCAAGGCGGGATGGAAGTCCAAAGTAGTCCGAAGACCGTTTGGAAGTGAGGGGTTTTTATAGGGAAGTTTGTGCCTACCGGCTAAGGCAAGCCAGGTGAGAACAAAAGGAGTTTTAGCGCTGGACAAAGGATTTGGCAAAGGTCAAGTTTACATGATTGGATTTGCTCTTGATGACAATAGCGTGGCCGGTATGTTGATGGCCCAACATAAAGGAGTGGCTTGGCTGAGAGCCGCACCGCTATTGTGAGGTTTGCAGATGGAAGTTCCCTGAACCTACGAGTGAGGCTTGAGTTGCTGGCCTCAATAAGGTCTGGAACGTAAAACCATTAGCAGCCGCACTCTGTCTGTGCTTGTCCGGAGAACCTCGCAAACACGTGGAGTGGGGTGGCTGGAAAAAGGTCAAGCTAAGGCCGAATTGTTTGATATCAAAGTGATATCTGGGGTCCTCACCCACAGTGCCATAGCGGAAGTAACATCAGGAGTGGAATTTGATCTTTGCATGATTGACAACTCAGGAACTGCTGAACCTGTTGTCCCTCTGCTCTGATCATTTACACATGACTAGGCAAGGACACAAATGGAAAGAGAGGTTAGAGATCCCCTGGCCTTGCCAAAACCAAGCTTTTCTCACCATAGAAATGGATAAAGCACACTGGCTGTACAAAAAGTAGTTGAGTTTACTTTAATTGCTAAAACTTATCTAGAGTTTCAAGAAAAAGTATAAGCATAAAGTAAATGTACGGTATTAGGATAATAACAACTGTCCTGGAAAAATACTATGGAAATTGCTAGATATGGCAATACAGCAGATCAGTATTCACATGTCACCTTCTCTTCCCACACACTTTTTTGTGGTTTGTTTTGCAACTGGATTTCCGTAAAAGAGTGAATAATTGTATGTTCTGATGAAGGCATAGTTCAATTTTACAGTGGCTAGTTTTAATACTAGTACAAAGGATGTTGCAGAATGTAAAAGAACCTGTGTGCAGAATACTGAAGATCTGCTCTGGATATTATACTCCTTAAACAGAGAATCAGTGTAGGTTATGTAATCTTGGCTAGGAGTTGTCGCTTAATGTTATTACTATACAGTCAAATAAAATAAATAGTTGAGGTTTTGAAAATATAAGGGCCGCTTTCTCATGCCCTCCAGCTATCCCAGTTCAGCAGGAATTGTCTTAGGTTGTCTCAGTTTTTCTCCTCATTCCACTTTCCTCCTTTGTCCTCAGCTTATTTCCATTGGTGTAACTTGAGTTCAAAGCCCAAAAGTAGTTTGCACTCACTTAATTCAGTGGGGAGTGGGGAGAAAAAAGGAGGCAGTTTCTTGCTTTTCCCAACTGTTCAGACAAAAACAAATGGCTGCCATTTCTCCAAGCTTGTGTCTTCCTTCTCATTAATAACTGTTGCTATCTTGACCACAGTTTGATATTGCTTGTGCACAGATGTCCTGGTTTTCATCTGTGAAATGTTGGAGGGTGTGCTTTCTAAAATCTAAGAATATGCAGTGTGCTCTCTTCTGGCACAATCTCTGCACATACAAATGCAAAGTTGTGTGAAGGCTGATATTCTTTTGAAATTAGTTTGTGCACTTCATTATCCAATGTATGTTTGCAATATGATCTCTTGTTTCTCTTCCTCTTCTGAACCCAGTTGACAAATCTGGTATTTCTCAATCCATATATGGTAAAGAAACAACAATAAAAACATTTATAACACCCCTTTCACCGAAGGGTGGAACATCAACATATACAGTTGGGGACAAAGACAATGAACATAACACTCTAGCAACACATAGAATGATATCCCTAACACCCCATCAGTTGCTATCTGTCTTAGCACCTTAAACCCAACTTAGTGGCTTAAGACAGTGAATCAGAAAGGAAGGTCTTCAATTCTTTATGAAAATGGGTGAGATCCTCCTGCAGCTGGAGGTCTAAAGGAAGACTGTTCCACAGATATGGAGCCAGATCTTCAAAAGCTTGCAGCCTTGACAGAGCTGTGCATGTTGGTGAAACAAACAGTAATTCTTTGCCCATAGATCTTAAATTCTTGGATGGAACATACCATACTAGCTGAGCTGCTAGGTACTGAGGGAGGTTAGAACACAAAGCCTTGAACACCGGAACCAAAACTTCAGGCCCTGACCCAAACTGGTAACCAGTGAAGGGATCCATGGGAAGAAGAAACAGGTGAATATTTAGGGAGATTTAAAACAACCCAGACAGCATTGTTCTGAATTAAAACCAGAGGAAGAAGGGAGCAGGAAGGCAAGCCTGCCAGTAAGCTGTTAAAATATTTCGGGCATGAGATAACCAAGGTTTGGACAAGCAGATGGGCAGTCTCAACAGTCAGGAACCTCTGAATCCTGTGGATGTTCAAAAGATAGAAACAACATGCCCTTGCTGTTGCCTCAGTAAAGGGGCACAGTGATAGGTAATCATCCAGCAAGACTCCGAGGTTCCTGGCATCTGAGACAGGAGCCACTGTGCAACCCTGTAAATCCAGTGGGGGACATGAGAGAGGGGCTACTGGATGGCCAGGCTGAAACACCAAGATCTCTCTTTTGTCTGTGTTCAGCTTACAATGGTAAATGATCATCCACAAAGAAACATGCAACAGACAGTCCATCACTGACTTCCAACAGTGGCATCAGTGGATTTAAAACTCTGAAAAATCTGGGAGCGATCTGCATAAATGTGATGCTGAAAACCCAATTCAAAAATAAGACATTCAAGAGGGAGTGCATATAATGAAAAAAAGAAGAAGACCCAAGACTGATCTTTGTGGCACCCCTACCATTACAGTTAAAGCTTCTGACATAGATCCTTGGAATTAAACAGAAGAGGAATGATCCCATAAAAAAAGATTTAAACCAGGACAGAGCATTCTCTGTTACTCCCAATGATGCCAACTGTAATAGTAGGATCTGATGGTTCTAAGTGTCAAAGGCTGCAGAAAGATCCAACAAGATCAACACAGAAGTTTGATACTTCATACTCATTACATGAGTCAAGACTGTTTCAGTGGAATGACCTGTATGGAACACTGATTGAAATGGGTCAAAAAAATCATGTATAGTCAGGAAGACTGCTCTCTCCAAAAAATGTCAAAGAAATGGGAGAAGAGATACATGGCAATAGTTAGTACAAAGTGAAGGTCTTTCTTGTAGAATTTTGAGCATTGCATATTTGATTGAGAGATTAACACAATTGTCTGGTGGTTATTGCAATGCCTGCTGTCCCCTTTCTTGGGGATGGGAACATATACTGAGCATTTCTAATCTGTGGTCCATTCTTTTGTTTTCCATATTTGTTGCAAATTTTAGTTAGAATTTGAGTGGATTCCCTCTCTGTTGCTTAAAACAGATTTATTGGTATGCCATCTGTTCCCAATGATATATTTCTTCTAAGTGCTCTGAGTGAGGCTTCCACTTTTTAAAAAATTGGGTTCATCTTCAAATGGTTCTTCCTTGAATGAATCTGTCATCCTTTCATCTCTTTTATATAGTTCTTCAGTGTATTGTTTCCATTGTCTTTTTATTTCTTCTTGATCATGCAGTGTGTTCCCCTTCTATTTGTAGAGCATCCACACTCTTAGTTTAAATTTTCCTTTGATTTCTTGGATCTTGTGGAGGAGAGCTCTTGTTCTTTATTATTGTCATCTTTAATTTCTCTACATTGACTGTTATGGTAGTTCTCTTTGTCCCTGCATTCAAGACGCTGAACAGTTACCTTCAGGGTTCTGACTCTATTTCTGTCCCTTTTCAGTTTTGCTTCTCATCTTTCCCTAACTGCTTGAAGAGCTTCATCTGCCATCCAGTGAGGCTTCTCTTTCTTTTTGGCTGCAGATATTGTCTTTTTGCATTCTTCCATCACACTGTCCCTGGCTTTAGTCCAGAATTCTTCTTGCTCCCAGTCAATTAGGCTTAATAGTGCAAACCTATTTTTTACGTTATTGTTGAATTCTACGAGGATGTTCTTCAGGTTGTATTTTGGCACAGTGATTGATGGACTGTTCTTCTTTAGCTTTACTCTCATTTTTGGTATTAGCAGTTCATGATCTGTGACATGATCTGCTCCTGCTCTTGTTTTTGCAGAGAGAATGAAACTTTTCCATCTTCTGCTTCCAGTTATGTAGTCTATTGGATTTCTGTATGGCCATCAGGTGATGTCCAGGTATACAGTTACCTCTTTGGATACATGAAGAATGTGTTTGTGATGAACAAACTACAGACTTGACAAAATTCAATCAGTCACTCTCCTTCTTCATTTCTTGATCCTAGGTGAAAGTCTCCTACAATGTTTGCTTATGCTATCTTTCCTACTTTTGTATTTAATTCTCCTGTGCTTACTAACATGTCCTGTTTTGTGCTTGATCGATTTCCTCCTGGACTTGAGTGGAGACTGATTCAGTTTCTTCCTCTTCTGCTTCTGTAGTTGGAGGCCTGGGAATATACTTGAAAGATGCAGAAATTAACTTAATGTAACCTATAGCATATAAGGGATACCGGTAATACAGGAAGCCAGATGTAATAGAGTGAGTGCATGTATCAGTGGGAACTTGGCTTCAGTTTAAGGCTAAGTAAATACAGTTAGCCCTCCACATTTGCAGGTTTCATTTTTGCACATTTGATTATTCATGGATTATTTGCTGTCATCTCTGCTGCATCCCTAGGCCATTTCAGCCTTGTGAGACTGAGAAACTGTGAGTGAGGTTTGTTAGTCCCTATTAAAAATGCTGTGGGGCAGCAGTGGAGGTGACAGCCAACCCCACCAGCCACCCACTTCTACCTTGTGATGGAACCTTGATGCCTCAAAGGAATCTATGGGGGGTTGAATATAGTGTTCATACTTTTTTGTGTGTTAAATATGGTTTGGGAAGGCTGAGAGTTATTCACGTTTTTTCCACATTCATGGGGTTCCTATGCCCCTAATCCTAGCGAATGTGGAGGGACTACTGTAGCTACTCAAATGTCAACAAGACATGAGTGCAAATCAACTACACTGAGGATATGACCTATAATAATCCCTAGAAGGTGCACTGTTTGATGTAATTAGGAAAGCAGGCAGCCAAAGACTCCAGCAATATATGAGGTATCATTATATCTAAAGATGTTTGTTTTGATGGATAAGTGATATTCTGGGCAATGCTCAGGAGAGAATAAAAGAAGCCAAGATAGAGTCACAGATTAGACTGCCTTTGGGCATGTCTCCACTTACAAAGACCACTGTCCGAGACTGTACTGCCCAACATGCTAATTGTACTAAGGTAAACATCTAGGCTATGCCAAAATAGCATAGTGTTACTCTGTGTAGTAATTATTACAAAGCTTGTTAAAGAAATGCAGCGATATAGGTTGTTTTTATGAAAGTATAACATCCTAATGGCCATATGATGTAATATAATGTAATGAATGTATGATGTCTTACATGCTGTGTAGTGTAATGTGATGTAGCTCAGCACTTAGATGTTGACATGTGTTTCTCCCTTTTTCCCTAACAGAAATGAATATGTGTGTGTATCTATAAGTGCATGTAATAAATAGCCTAAAGAGTACCAAAGAGCTTTCCCATTTCTCATGTAAATATCCCGAGCTTCCGAGATGTAAGAATGCTTAAGTGGAGTTGATGTTAACTCTGCTAGTCTGGTCTAACCACCATCGCGAGTTGAGCACTCAGGTGACCAGAACTGATACAGGGACCCTAGACAGAATCTAGATAAGCTGAAAAGTGCCAAAGACCCTCAGCCCCTCAGTCTAAGAGATAGGGTGGGAAACCACATCTGCTTCAATACATCATTCTAAAAGGAAACATTCCAAATATTCCAAAATCATTTGGAAGAAAAGAGAAAAAACTGTTCTTTCTTCCCCCAACACACTTTTCTTTTTTGCTTCTCTGAGCTTTCACATCTTTAAGTGATATCATTAGGCACATGTAGGACAACTCCACAACCTAGTTGATTCTAATGTGTGCCATCAGAAAGGGAGTTGCCATTTGGATTTTCTATTGTTAGGTGTCAAAATATCTTGGGTGAGCCCTGAACTGGACATATAGAAAACATGTGCCTATGAACAGTCTGGGAAAGCTGTGGTGGAGACATCTTCAGTATATCTGGAAACATGATTCATTATGTGAACACTGGGCCATGTTGTGAAATGCATCATACATAGTAGCCTTTTTCTCTCATGCATTCTTTCTCTCATATACATTTTATCAACACTGTTAGGCTGGAATGGGAATTACCATTCAGTGTGTCAGTGCGTTCTGAAGTTTCTCTAAAAAGTTTCTCTAAAAACCAACTAAGGCATTCCAGGTGGAAAAGGGTGCATTAAATTATTAGACCAACTTACCAGTAAGTTTGATTCTGTTTGTCTTGGCCTCTTCTCACAATAAAGGTAGCATGTTTACACAGCAAGACCAGGAAGACCTTATGATCACCTATTAATATTATTGAAAATGGTCACTGGTCTTTTCTTACATACAAGGTGTGTGTTTTGACAGCAAAGTCATAGATCAGAGCTTTCTGAACTTTTCATGTTGGTGACACACTTTTTAGGCATGCATCATTTTGCAACACAGTAATTCAGTTTTACTAGCAAACCAGAGGTTAAACTAACCCCTTATAAGGGATACAGACACATACATAAATTATAATAACAAAATGTATGGGGACACAACATATCTCATGAAAACCATTCATATATTTTTATAAGTATATGATTTATAAATAATATTTCCAAGATTGTAGGTGACACACCTACACACTTCAAGCGACACACTAACATGTCACGGCACACCATTTGGAAAGCCCTGTCATAGAGCTTTATCACTTGCATTTCATAGTCTTTGCCCAGTGTTTACACTTTTTCTTTCTACTCAGATGTGTGTGTGTGTGCATGCACGCGTGTGTGTGCATGCATATATACACAATTTGTAGGCTCAGGATAACACTTCACAGACCTGATGAAGTAAGCCCCAGTCCACAAACATATATGAATCACAATACAATTGGCCCTCCACATTTGTGGGTTTGACTTTCACAGATTTGATTACAGTAGAGTCCCGTTTATCCGACGCTCGGTTATCCAACCATCCGGATTAACCGATGTCGCGACGGCCTGGGGGTGTGGCTATGGGCATTTCTGCACGCCCCGACACGCCCGACATGCCCCCAAAATGGCGGCTGCCGCGGGTGTACAGGTAGTCCAACCCTTTCGGTTATCCGACGCTGCGGCCGCACAGTTGGGTCGGATAACCAGGACTCTACTGTATTTGTGAGTTTCTTCAACCCATGCCCCGCCCACCTGTCACTTATTTTCTAAGGGAACCTTCCCTCTCGGCAGTTCCAGGCCACATAGCTCTTTAAAAACCCTCCTCTGGTCCTTCTCTACCAGCCACTGCCTGGCCAACTAAAGACTGCTTGCAGCCCGATTTCTCAGTATCACAAACCCTCTCCTGATGCCACCTCATGGTCAAGGAAAGAGATGGGTAAGAGGAGGTAGAGGGCCACCATGCCAACCCCTCCTTACCTTTCCTTTCCCTGACTTGCTTTAGACCCTGGGTGGCTGTTCTTCACACCACACCTTGGCCCTCTTCTCACAGACATACACACACATTTTGATACTTGCAATTTTCCCACTTTTATGGGGGTCCTGTGCCCCAACCATACTGAATGTGGAGGGCTAACTCTATATCAAAATCTTCTAGGGTGCCACAAAATACATCTGTTGGTTTTTCTTGTGGGTTCCAGATAACTTCCAGATAACTAAAATTAAAATGGAGACAACAGTTTCACATTCATGTGTAAACAGTATGAAAATGAAACTCAACAAATAAGTACAGTGGGCCCTCATATCTGCTAGGATTTGGCTCCAGAGCCACCTGTGGATACCAAAATGTGTGGACGCTCAAGTCCCATTACGTACAATGGTGTAGTAAAGTGGCATCCCTTGTATAAAATGGCAAAAATCAAAGTTGGCTTTTTGGCTTTTTAAAAAATATTTTCCAGCCATGGTTGGTTGAATCCACGGATAGAGAATTTGTGGATATGGAGGGCCAACTGTGCCACTAGAAGCAGTAGGGATTCTAGAAAAAGCACGGAAGATGAAGAGGTATCTCAATTTCTGTGTGCAGTCAGTGCAAAGCTTTACCCTTGCATACTTCCACAGCCATAAATAGGATTCTGAGTAAAGAAGTGTTGTGTTAAATTGCCAAGGGATATTGTGATTTCCATGTATGTCCCCTAGGGACTGAAATGAGTCCAGAAGCATTCATTAATCTCATAACCTCTGCATATTATAATTTTAATGTAGGTTTCACAGAGTCGAACTTATTGATCTTCACTGTGGCTACTCTTCCTGCAGTAAATCAATTTCTTTAATATAGCGCTTCCTCAAGAAACTTTGTTCATGACCTGGCATGACTCTGCTGTTCTAATCCTGTACTTGATTGTGCCAAGTTATTTAGTGGTTCTGCGATACAGACAAATATTTTCTTAGAACAAAGTTAAGACAAACATTTTGTCTGTGATGAGAGATATTTTTGGATTTCAATTTCCAAACCTTTTATGGAGGCAAAAACGAGGAAGAGAAGGGAGTATGTTGAAAATATAAAGCAACAAGCTGAAATCTTAGTGATACTTCTTAACACATTTTGGAACGTTTAGAGACTAAACTGGATTTTGTGTACACACAACAATTTCTTGGGAAATTTTGAATGCGTAAGAAATATTGAATTAGGCCAGTTGTGTGAGTTTATGGATAATCACTTCTGAGGGAGCTTTTTTTTTTATTTATTGTTCCATTTTACAGACTTGGATACTGTGTCAGAGAAAGTTGGAGACAAGATAGAATGAAGAAATATGCTCCTTTCTGTGTATGTTTTCTTGACATTTACCACAGTGGCTGCCCTGCTGGGGGGGGGGGAGCCAAAGCGTCTTGTGGGATCTTACAAAACCTGTTAATGGATTGCACAATAAGCACTCATGGCCTTAAGGCCCGGTTTTGTCATATTAAAGGTTTGATCTTTGGAAGCTTAAGCCCAAACAACAGGTCTGTAATAAGCTGGCACAAGACTCTTTGTTCTTATTTTGTAATTCCTCCTGAGGCAAGTCTGGCTGCATTTGCTGTATAGGGCCTGGGTTCTTGGGATAATTCTTCTTCTTCAATTAGTTACAGGCTGAAAATCACTTTTAATAATAATAATAATAATAATAAAATTTATTTCTATCCCGCCTCTCCCAATGGATCGAGGCGGCATTACAAAAATATATAAAAACATTAAAACATTAAAATGCACCCCATCCTCCCCACCCTCCAACCCTTCTATCCCCCTAAAACATATTAGTTAATTAAAACAAATTAAAAACAAGATTAACACAAAAGACAATGATGAGATTTTAAAGATTATTCAATGAAATGGTCAAAATACATCTGAGAGGGAAGGCAGGTGCTCCTGTCAATTGACCCTCTCTTGGCTTCCCTCCCTTTTCCTGAAAGGTAAATCTCCCTCCCTCGCCTTGGCCCCGCCCCTTGCGGAGGTCTGTCACCCGGGCCCCGCCCCCGCCTCAAACCCGCCCCTCTCCTTGCTCGCTCTTTCGCCCCCTCCCCTGGGATGCGCATGCGCAGTGAGCGCCCCGTGTTCTCACGCCGGCGGAGTCTGCTAGCGACAGTGGCAAGATCGGCCGCGGAGCGGGGCGGAGGGCAGATGGAGATTATGGGGTCGCAGCAGCAGCAGCAGGGGCCCGCCGGGCGAAAGAGGGTCCCCAACCGCGAGAGGCCCACGGCGGAAGACGATGCCCTCAACCAGATCGCTCGCGAGGTGAGCCGGCGGTGGGCGGGGCCCCGAGGAGTGTGAGTGTGTGCGCGCGCTCCCGCTTCCCCCCCCTCCTCCAGCGTGCCTCAACCGCCGGTTCCCCCTCGCGCGCTCTCTCCCTCAGCCGCAGTGGCCTCGCGCCCGCCCCCCGGCCCGTTCCGCTGCGGGTTTCCCTCCCTGTGGCAGAAGCGGGGAGGGGAGGAAGGTCGGGCTCCTATGCGGCTGCCGGAGCTCTGCCTTCCCTCTCCCCCCACTCCGCCCCCATTACCTCAGGCGTCGCCCCCCCCGCCCATTCCAGCGCCGCGGCTGAAGCTGTCAGGTGTCGCCGCCCCGCCCCTCCCCTCCCCTCCTGCGCCTCTCCTTCGCCGCCGCCGCCCCCCTTCCCTCCTCTCTCTCTCCTCCGCACCGACACTTCCGGGGAGCCGTGTCAGGGCAGACATCGCCGTTAGGCCGCCTGGGTGGGGCCCAATCCTGCCAAAGTTAACCCTCCTCCCTCGCGGTCCCGTTAATGGCAGCGGCAGCGCTTTCCGCGCCACGTGCGCGCCGCTCCGGCGGCAGTGAGTGGGGAGCAATTACCGGCTGAATGGGCTGCCTCCGCCTTCCCCGGTGCCTCCCCCGTGCGGCCGGGCCGTGCCTTTGTGGCCGTTTCCGCACTAGCCTGTTGTAGCGCTACTATTCCACTTTCCACCCCTATGGAATCCTGGGGTTATGCGGTTTAGGCAGGGGCCTCCGAGGATGGCCTTCGAGGCTCCTCCCTAAACTGCAAACCCCAGGGTTCCATAGGAGGTGGAAAGTGGAATAATAGCGCTACAACAGGCTAGTGCGGAAACGGCGTGCATGTCTGTGTGGTGTCTTGAGTCTGTTCTGGAGGCATCTTTATTTTCAGCAAATGATGAGTGGTGTGGATGCTCGTTTTGTACATACCTAAGCTCTACAGGTTTATTTTACTTCCCGAATTCCATTTCATTTTTTCTCATTCTGTATCTTTTTATTTCCTCCTATGTAGTTTGATAATCAAATAACTGGTGAGAGCACTTCATATATTTTACAAGGAGCTCACATCATAATAAATCTGCTGTCATTTCAAACAAGTGGGCAAAAGTGTGGCCCCTTGGTCCTGTAAGGTTGTAACTCCCATCATCCTTAATTCACTATGTGGGCTATGTTGTAACTCCCACAATAATTAATTCACTGTGTGGGTTAGGGCTGATGGGAGTTGCAGTACAACAGCATCTGGGGCACCATACATTTAGCATCCTGAATTTAAAATGTCATAATGTTCTTTGCTTTATAAACTGTTTCTGTGGTGGACACACATTGGTTTTACTGATGTCTCTTTAATCAAGAAAGAGGAGAGGGTACAGCAGCCTGTTCTGCAACATTTAGCAGGTGATACTGTTTAGATTATACTGTGAAAAGCTTCACATGCTGAACAAACCCTCCTTGAGGAGCAAATGTATGTTTTCTGGTGAGTTGAGAATTTCAAGGAGAGAGATAAGGAAACAGAACTGTCTGTGGTGAGGTCATGTTGTGGTTTCTTTATTTTTTTTTTTAAAAAGACTCTCCTGCAATTTAGTTGGTTTAAGTATTGTGGGCCACTCCCGTTTTGCTTCCCTTTCCTCCTCCCCATGCCTCCCTTTTAGTTCATTTAGTACATAAAAGTGGGAAAGAAAGGAAGTTTGCTACGGGAAGGAAACAAAATGGCCAAAGATGGTTAACTCTATGGCTTTTGAGCAGTTTCACAAATTGTTCTTGATTGTCAAATTTAAGTGACTGTCTGTTTCTTTCATATGGTTGAAGCTCTGGATATTATAGAAAAGGCAGAAAAGTGACAATTTGTAATATTTCTTTGTTTCTTGCCTGTAGATCAGGGTCTTCTTTCCCAAGATTGGCAAAAACATGGAATATAAATAAAATAAACAAAAATAAAAGTATTTTCCATGTATACTTTTCTAGTATGCTTATCTCCCTCTTTTTGGAATAGGTTTGATTTCAGTCAATGTAGAAAAAAAGATTTCTGGGTTAGTGAAGAATCCGATTAATAAAGTTAGTTGAGGATATATAGATAAATATTACTCTTTTGTACAACAGTGCAGGCTTGATTGATGTTTGTTGTTGCTATATATAAGCAAAGTTTTCATTTAAGTTACAGATATGATGAGAGTACAGTATATTCTTGCTTTTATACTGCGTGTGGTATGCTCTTATGCAGTTACAATTTAACATTTTATTTTGTATGTTGCAAAGCACTCTTGCTTCTTGTATGTTGCAGTGCTCATCACAGTAGTACTTTGTTTGCCAGTACGAGACAGCATGAAATATTTAGTTCTTGTGATTGAAACTTTCACTTCTTGTATGGTCTGTCTGAAAGTCTTTGGTCCTGACCTAGTTATACTTGGAATAGATTCACTGAAGTCAGTGAGACTTAATTTAGTCATGACTAACTTGTCCCACTGATTTCAGTGGGTGTGCGCCAAGTGTGACTAAGTCTGGATCCAACCCATTGTAAACAATTCTAAATATTCCAGGTATGACTGAACCTAGATACAACCCAATATGAATGGTGCAACATTTATGTTAAAAGCACATACAGCATAGCAACTAGAAGCAGTGAATAATCTTACTACTTTTTCTTTTCTTTGTTTGGCTAGGAACTACTTACAGGGTTTTATATATAAGGGGAGGGGGCATTCCAGTGGAGCTACAGTAGGAAGAAAAAAATGCCCGTTAATCAGTGTTTTTGTCTCTTACTGACATACTATTGTACTTGTAAATATTTGAGTGAACATATCCTTTTCATTTATAGGAATCTTGTTGTAGGAGGAAGCTAAAAAGACAAAATCTATACATTTCCTAAGCAATGGATTTAAATAATATTTGAGACTGTAAAGCTTTCAGGGACATACTATTCTGAAACACAGTACAGTTTATACTGCCTTGGAAAGTAAGGCATAGAAAACTTTGGGGGTGTTTTTTAAATCAGAGGGGCTTTTATTATGAACATTTTTTTTTTAAAAAGCGTAATTACTTGTTTGAGGTGGTACTTAATATGTATCAACAAACTATCACTTGTGTTAAGAGCACATGGAGGGGAACCAGCATGTAGCATTAGGGATGCAAGCAGCCTTCAGCTTACACTTGCCTCCCTCTGCTTTCTTTGCATTTGAGGGAGGAGAGTAGAAACTTATCTTTTGGTTTACGTAAACTTCTTGCAAATCCAGAACAAATATTCATTTGAGATTTTATTTTGCAGGCAAATTGTGACTTGTGCAAAGCCTACCTTGCTGGGTCTGTATGACACCACAAAATATTGTTAGATTCCAGGTTCTTTTTAGTCTTTGACAGGCTTTGGGGTGGATGCTTATTTGAGGCCCTCATCCTTCTTGTACTATGCATTATTGACATTTTTACTTTTATCTGAAAGAAAATCTCAAGCGTGCATACAGTGGTTTCAGTCATCTGTATTCTAATTCAGAAGTAGTATGTTAAATTTTTTATGTCTTTGAAATGAAATCTGTTTCGAAGGCCTTGGTGAAAGGTCAGATATTTATGTATTGAATAATATATAAACCAAGGGTTGGCAAATGAATTAAATTTTTGGCCTCAAATGCCCACTATGGTGTCTAGAGGGCTTAGGTGGGTGGTTTTTCTGTATTCTTGCCCTGGGCATGGAGACACCTTGTTTAACACCAGGAAGTTAACTGCTAAAAAGATTTCTTGGTTTTGGGTTGCTGTGGGAATCCGTGGCTTAAACAATGGTTTGACAGGACATGTACATAAGCAGGTTGTATTTTCCCTACTCTTAATATAAAGTAACCCCCTGTGCAACTGTTCATTATTGCTACAGTATTTTTTTTTAGTAAATCCTTTAGTAAAGAATTTAGTAAATTACATTCATTTACTTGATGAACAAAAGCTATTCTGTGCTACAAAGAGCCATACGCAAGTGCATATATGACGTATGACTGAGGCTGGTCTGTTGGAAGAGCAACAAGATAGAGTTTCATGTTCAGACATCACACTAAACAGACTAAGGAATGAGAGTCTCTGAATTGTTTAGCCATTTCTGCTTGGAGGAGCAGCAGTGAGGCAGGATGCACGACCACACTTGCTCACCTCTTAGCAAACTATAAATACTGTGGCTGACTATGGCATACAAAATCAAGCACTGTAAAATGTGTAATACATGTATTTACCTTTTGATATGTGCAAATGACCATCTTCTTGAAGAATGTCATAAGATATGATACAGGTTGTAGCATTGTGAGTAGGACTTTTTCCTTCACTACACTTGTAACAGAGATCAGAGAAATAGGTAGTTTCTGGGCTGTTTTGTGAATAATTTCCAACCTTACAGCAGTTTATCTCAATTTACTCTTAAACTTCAGAGTCTTACACTCTAACAGCCATTAGAATTATTGTGCTTAGAGAATGCTGTGGCTTTGACAGGGTATGCTACTATTGGTCAAAGTGTGTATTAAGAGGATGCACACTTTTATATTGAAGGTCAGGTTGTGAAATTCCCATATAAAGGTTCCTTCTGAATATGTTAAGCATATAAATATACTGGCTAAAACTTAAGATTTTTGTAATAGATCTTTGTGTAAATTGCAAAGAATTATAATTGTTTAAACAATGGAAACCAAGATCAAGTTTATGTGCTTCTGGTCTCATTATGTCTTGCATCTACAGGATGTGAGAGCACTTTTAAAAAGGAAACAACTATGAACAAATAAGAGGAAACTGTACAAATTACTCATGTTGCATGAAGTCTTACCACAACAACTTCTGACATTTCATGTTCAGCTGTGTCTCTGCATGGGATTTCAAGTCTCTCCCAGTTATTCTTATCCTGCTTTGTAAAAAATTAGAACAAAGTTGGAGTTGGTTTTTATGGTGTAAGTGAAGGCAGCTGTTTTTGGAATTTTAATAGTATGAGATAACAGCACCATAAATTACTTTTCAAATATTTTTTGGTATAACTGTGTCAACATACCCAACAATTAGGGTCACATTCTTAACCACCCATGTTTGGGTGCACATTACTTAAAAAAAACAGTGCTAATAAAATTGTATCACCCGGTCGACAAGTTGATTTGTGTTTGTATTATTGTATCTTTGTAATTTTAACACTTGCTTTTTTATTGGCAAGATCTGAATGACTGAGCTGGTTAGTGTTGTACTTACACGCTGTCACAAATCTGTAGCGGTGCTCCATACTGGGAAAGGACTCAGGCTCATTGGTAAAGTACATGCCTTGCATATGCATGCTCTCAAGTTCAGTCTTTGACATCTTCAGTTTTAATAATTTCAGCAGGACTGGAAAAGCCTGAGACCCTAGAGAGTCACTGCTATTCTAAGAACTACTGGGTTCATACAGTATACAGATTTAGACTTGCATTTAGATCATTAGAATTCTTAAAACTGTTCCATTTGGAATTTCAGATACCTCCAAGTCAGTTTAGTTAATGATTGGCTTGAGTATGCTCAGTTTTCCCCCAGCATATTCCTCTGATGTGACTATACTTTGTAAAATACTGCAGTTTTGAGTTGTGCAGTAAATATATATATATAATATATATATTAAGAAAAAGAAATGGGTAAATCTGCTGTTTCTTACTCCCAGAATTTTTTTTAAATTAGAGATTTTGTGCAATGATGCATTTGTCTTATTGCCCAGTCTTTCTTCCCACATTGTATTTCATGCCACTTTCACAGGAGGAATAGCTTACACTTTTTTCAGGCTTGGCTGTTGTTGTACATAAAAACAGAACATTTTGTTCTATGTGGATATTTGGTATAGTTGAGTAATGGTGGTATCCTAGCACTCTCTTCTTTGTTTATGTAAAGACCACATTCTTTCCAGTAAATGAACCAAAGACCAGTGTAATGGTAGCTGGAAAAATAGTAGCCATCTTCTTTGACCTCACAACTTGGACAGAGTTAGAAGTCTGTGGTATAACTGGCTCTGACATGGCTGACACATGTTAGGTCCGATTCTGATGTGGAATTATTATTTTTCCTCTACCACTTGTTAACTAGTTGACCGATGAGTTGTAGAGGCAGAGGCCAGATTCCAAAGTTCTCGGGTAGGCCTGGGGTCCTTTCACACTACACAATTATAGCACTATGTTCCATGTCAGCTGGACCTAGCTCAGTAGAGGAGCTCCCTGGCTGAGAATTTGAAATGCCCCATTCTTAACTGCAAATCCCAGGATTTCATGGCATGTTGTTGCAGTAACTAATGTAATATGATAAGGCTGTAATTAGGTAGTGTGAAAGGGCCCCAGGTCTGCCCATGAATGTGTTAATAGAATAGGTTGTGGCACTCAAGACTGCAGGTAGTGGTTTACTTTCTGGAATGCACTTTGAAGCTGAACATTTTCTGCAACAAGAAAGTTGGACAGAGTAGGCAGAAGATTCTACTACCTTCTTTGTGTGCTGGCTTTTTACTTGCAGGAAGTTTTTTTTTTCAACAGGGAAAGTGGATTCTCTCTTTATAGTTTGAAGTGCTGTACTCCATTCAGCTTTCCCCCATTCTATTGTAAATGTAGACTAGGGCTTCCATGTTTCAGCAGCCTGTGCTGGGAAGCATAGACAGTGAGTACTTCTGCAGTAATTATTAAAAGCCTCTCATTTAGTATTGTGTGTCACTGTGAACATGTATTCTTAGCTGCAGTCTTCCATCTCTGTCTGAACATCTTATTTATACACAATTAACTTTGTCTTTCATATTCTGCATACATCTGGCCATGTCTAGAGGGCATCCTGAAACGCTTCTCTGGTCTCATTTGTGTGATCTCCAAATCATGTTAAAGTGACAGCTCTTGAGATGACACTAGGCTAATTAAAATCTCAGTGTATCAGCATATACCATTTTTATTGTAGTGAAGAAAAGTACTTTACAAATGAATATATTGCTTTGAAAGATTTGGTTTGGAGTGTTGAATGTTATTTTAATCTCTGCAGAGTTTCCATTTCATCAACAGTTTTACAGCTCCACAAAATTTCATGTTCCTCCCATGAATTGTATCTTGAACAGCTTATCCTAAATGATATTTCATCACCACAAAACAATTCCTGAAGTGAACTGTGACAAACTACTTTCTTTACAATTGAGTGTTCTAGCCAGCTGTTGTGACAGGTTTAGTATGATAAGTTCTCTTTAGTGATACTCATGAGATTGGCTTTAAAGGTGTGAAAATAAAGTAGGTCAAACTGAGACTGTGCTAATTGGACTTACTGCCCATTGAAATCAATGTGAAACTTTATGAGCAAGAAGTAAATTCTATATTCATAGGGAGTATGTTTGAACTCTGTAAGAGTTTGAACTCTGTGAGAATACATGTATGTACCACTGGCTTTCCTTTCCATTTAAATCCAGACAAACTAATCGTACTTTTAAATGAGTCTGGCATCAGTTAGACTCAGTTAGACTAAACAAATTGAGGCTTACTACATATATAACAGAGATAACCTTTCTTGGTCAAAAGTAGATAAAGGAATAAAGAGTCACCTGTGGTGGAAGGAATTATGCTTACTTTAAAGATTCAGATTTGTAGTTGGGATGTACTCCTCTATTCAGCCCTGAATCTGGATGTCCATGTTTTAGCAGTGACTGGGTGTGCCTTTATTTAGCTGAGGCAAGCGTGCCAACCTTTCCCATTCCTTAGAGTTGGCAATCCCATGTTAGAAGCATGCTATTGACTGCTGATGAGTTTTGCACACAAATTGAAGTGCCAGGTAGGACCTATAAATCCCTATACAATTCGTGCCTAGCCTACATGAAAGGCTGTATTTCCCCATGGCAGCCTGGCTGAGCTTTGAGATTTTCAGTGCAGGGATTTCTTTTGGCCATGCTACTCACAGAGGTATCTTTGATGATACTTTCTCTGACCACATTGAGGCTCTAGAACTCCCTACCAAGAATGGCTTGGAACCCCCTTTATGTTGTCTTTCTTCTGGTAGGAAAATACCTTTTTGTCCTGGTTCTTTTTATCCCACTGGTGTGCCTTTTTTCCCCCTTGTCCTTCCTGTGGTGTTCATATTATCTTCATTACTGAAGTTTATTTGTCCCTGCCACCATTTTTGTCCTTTCCAATTAGCCTAGTTGGTGTGTGGATGGATAGGTGAAGGAAAAGGACAGACAAACATGATTAAAAAGATCACGCAGGTTGTTGTTGTTTTTTGTGTCTGTGTAGTACCACCCTAAAAATACATAGGTATACTTGACTGTTCACGTGAAACTTAGTGTGTTTAGGAAATATGTGTAGCATGTATATCTTACTGCTTAGCCCTATATGCTGATGGTTTATTCTGAGATGTGTAAAACTTTCAGCATTTTACAATAGTACATATACTTTCAGCTACAGGGAGGATGTAAATATTTGACATTTATAGAATAGAGCTTTCATGTTCTCTTTTCCTCTATACCTTTGTAGCTTCTGAAAATCTATTTCTGGTGCATTTTGGGACTCATGAGAATGGTGTGAGGAGCCACACTAGGAAAAGAGAAGTTGTTTGAACTCCATTACTCCAATAATGTCTTTTGGAGATGTTCTTCATCTTTCCAGTTGTGTCAGGGTGGTAAGATAGGAAGATAGAAACTCATCCAAGATGATTCAGTTATATATGTGTGTGTGCATGTGCATGTATGTTATACTCACAGTCCTGTTTTATTAACTTTCACAAATTCTCTTTTACATTTTTGTTATAACTGTGCACTGCTCCTTCAGTTTGTATTATTATAACTTCAGAAACAAGAATATGTCTTTTTATTTGATTGTTTTCTTTGACTTCCAAATAATTCCTTTTTAGAATAAATGGTATGCTCATGGAAGAGTCTCTCAAGTATATGTCAGACAAACAAACAAAAAACAAGAAAACTGACGTGAATTGCCCCTTTCTTCTTCTCAACCCAGTGAAATTTTTTTTATACAATGCAGATTTCTCCCCAGGATAAAATGTGAATAGAAATATATTGGATTATGCTATATGCAGTCTTTTGAAGTGGGTTCAGAATTTTTATTTAAAGATAAATCAAAAACATGGGCCTATCCCACCTGTCTTAAAAAAAAAAAACGGAAAAAAAGAGAGAGGCATGTGTCTGAGGTAGAGCAGCAGGCTGCCAGGCACAGTATATAATCTGTGTTAGATGGTTGTAGTAACAGAATCTTAAAATAGCTTCACTGAAATAGCAGCTGCTCTCTATTTTCTCTGAACTCACTTTTGAGAGAACAGTGGTCAGTTACCAAAGAACATTAAAGAGAAGTCATCTTGAAGATTGTATTGAAGCCTGTAGTGCTTTTCATCACATCTACTGAAAATGGTTCACAGGACAGGAAGAATGAATGGAATTGGCATTCTGACATGATTTGTGAGTTTATGTCAAACCTTTAGACGTCTGAAGTCCTTTGGCTTGAATGTCTTGCTTCAGCCATCACACAAATAGAGAGAAGCACAACCAAGTCTGGGTCTGAGTCACTTGATTGTGGTTGATTTCTTTATACATGGAAGATGTTAGGAGTTGCAAAAGATTAACCTAATTAAGAAATATTTCCTAATAAAAGGGCCCTCCTCATTTGGAAAGTTACCAAATGGATTAAAATGTTTTGAAAAGTAGGTTCTTGCTTTCTTTGTCTAATGAAATACCAGCAGTGACTTCAGAAGAGGACCCTGTTGATATAACTCTAGAATGTAAACTGGAAAAGAGTGCATAAAAAAAATTTTTTTTTGGAAGAAGTATATGTGTTGGAGTACAGAACCCTCACGAAAGTGGAAAAACCATGAATAACTATCCCCTTTCTTATTCCCTTCCAGGGCTCTACACTTTCATTCTCTTGTCTTTTGTGTGCCAGGCCTAGAAGCAAGGGAATGGAATGGGGGAGCCCCAGATGAGAGAAGGAAGGCTGGCACAAGCCTTACCCCCATGTTCTTGTGAGTTCTTAGCAGTGGGGACAAAGGCTAGGGAATGCGGGGAGAGAACTCTGGAGGGGAGAAGGAAGGTGCATGTGTGCCTCCCCACCATTTCCTTGCCTTTTGTATGGGTGCTTGCCTTGCTTTTCTGTGCTGGGGAAAACACAAAGAAGTGAAAGGAAGAGAATGGGAGGGGGTAGGCATGTGAGTGCCTCACAAATAATCAAATTTGTGAAGGTCAAACCTGTGAATGTGGAGGAAGGATTGTATTTAAATATGAGAACAGGTTTACTTATTGACCACAATTCTGATCTCAATTTCAAAGTGGTCTTTGAAAATACATCAAAATGTAATGTGCTTTCAAACAGAAATAAATGCAGGCCTGCAGTACACGACTCCTGAATTACTTGATATTGTTGAAGTATATTTCCCCAGAATCCTTAAATCTAAATCAGTGTTCACATATTAAGTGCTTAGTTGATAAGCAAAGCCTGTATACATCAGGCTGTGATACTATAAGATGTGCCTTGGTGGAAGGGATATTTATAGGCAGAAGTAGCAGGAGTGAATGACAATGGATTTGAAAAATGTGACCAAATTTGTATGAACACACAGTATCATACAGAAGTATTTATTGCCCTCGTATATTTCCACATATTGTTCTGTTTAGGGATGGGCCAACCGAATCCACGAATCCTTGAATCCTTGGGAAGGATTCAAGATTCACCGATCCGAATCCCTAGGCCAAAACAGGCGAATCAAATCTTTCGAATCCCTGAACGCCCTGGGGTCTGAGCTGACGCGAGCGCCCTGGATCAGGCCAGCATGGGTGTGCAGGGCCAGCAAGAGCCGCTTTCCTTCATGCCTGGAGGCCTGAGCTGGCACAAGAGCCCTGGATCAGGCCTGTACGGATGTGCAGGGCCGGCGAGAGCCACTTTCCTGCATGCCCGGAGGTCTGAGCTGGCGCGAGCGCCCTGGATCAACTCACTTCTGCTGCCTGCCCCTGTGGCTGCCTCCCTCTGCAAGGTAATTAATCTCTTCTTCCTGTTCTTTTGACTTGAGACTGAAGGGTAGGGATTGGGACTGGAGTAGAGGCTAGTGTTTGTTTTTGGTAAGTGCCTTCCTTGTTTTAGGACTTGAGACTGGACCTCAGGGTAGAGAATTAAGACTGGGCTAGAGGCTGGCGTTTTTGTTTTGTTTTGTTTTGTTTTTGAAAAGTGCCTTCCTTGTTGCAGGACTTGAGACTTGACTGGAAAGTACAATGTTCTTGAGATTTCAAGGACAGCTGAAGAAGATTCTTTTGCATGGCTCCCTTGCAAAGCTCTTTGATACACAATTCTGGGGTTTGTAGTTGGATAAGGTGTCAGAGCCTTCTCTGCCAGAGTGTGCTAGTGCATCATCAAACTACAAACCCCAGGATGCCATAAGGAGCTGTGGAAAGAAAAGCCAGTTTTGACTTGGATTACCTCTCTACTGTAGTATGTGGCCCTGTTTACACAGGCAGGGAAATGTGGGGTTAATAATCACATTTTCCTGCTTGTGTAGAAAGGGCCTTCATGTCATTTTCAATCTGGGGAGATCCTGAGGCAAAACTATCACAATTGTCCTGGTCAGATTTCTTCAGAGGGAGGTTTGCCTTTGCCTAGGCTTTTGCTAAGACTGAGAGAATGAGTCTTTCCCAAGATTATCCTTGCCCCCCCCACTTTTTTTTGGTAATAGTCAATCCAGGAGATGACATTATCTCAAGCATCCTCCAACATCTGGAGCTACTTCCAAATTACATGTAATTCTTAATAAGAAGTATGTAGGTATGTTTTCCTGAAAGTAAAAACTATTATTTAATTTGTCTTTCATTAAACAAAGATGTCAAATTCTGCTTCAAAACACTTTTCAGTAGAAGTGCTTTGTTTCCTTTGCTTTTTAAACCCTTTTTTAAAAAAGGACTCAAAAGATTGGAGATTCGTGGGTTTGCAGAACCTTTCAGGGATCCGGATCTGGATCCGGATCCGGATAATTCTGGATTCGTTCCATCTCTAGTTGTGTTACAGCCTGACACTTGTTGGTTGTACAAAAAACAAGATGGCACTTGTTGGTTGCATAATATTTATCCCTTTTGCTGTGATACACCTAAATAAGTTCAAGTGCAACCCGCTGCCTCCAGAAGTCGTGTAAGTTATTGACTAGAATACAGTCTTCCCTTCACATTTGCAGGTTTGATCTTTGTGAATTTGATTACTTGCGAAGTGCACACATGTCTTCCTCCCCCCATTCTCCTTCTTCCATTCCTTTGCATTTTGCTAGGTGTGGAGAAGGAAGGGAAGCGCACCCAGGCAAAAGGCAAGGGAAGTGGGGGAAGCACATGCTTGCCTTCCTTCTCCCTTGTGGTGCTCCCCCTCTCATTCCCTTGCCTTTGTCCCTGATGCGGAGAATGCATACTGAGGCAAAAGGCAAGGGAATGGGTGAGAAGGCATGCTTGCTCCTTCCTTGTCCCCTCCGGAGCTCCTCTTTTCTATTCCCTTGCATTTTGCCTAGGGCAGAGAACAAGCACCGAGGCGAAACGCAAGGAAAGGGGAGAAGGCAAGTGCACATCTTCCTTCTCCCCTCTGGAGCTCGCCCTGTCTCATCCCCTTGCATTTTGCCCTGGCACAGAGAGAGAAGACTTGTATGCCAGGGCAAAAGGTAAGAGAATGAGAGAGAGAGAGTGAAGGGGAACCTTGCAAAAGTGGAGGGGCCACTGTATATCAGTATGCAATTGTAGTACCACATGAACTCAGATTAAAGATACCTGTTTCTGGAAGGCCCCAGAGATTGTTAGGGAGCATCTAATGAAACAGCATCAGAAGGAACAAGGAGCTATCCAAATAAGTTCAGGACAAAGTTGTGCAGAAGTACCAATCTGAGTTGGGCTATTTTTTATTTAAATCTTACATACTGTGAGGATCCATTAGAGTACTGCACTGTTAAGTCCATTATTGTATAGTAGAATGTGGCTCAAATCTGACAGGGTGAGGGAGACATTAGTCAGAGAAACAACCAAGAGGCCAGCAGTAACTCTGAATTAAATGGATGGATCTGCAGCTAAGATGAGAGAAACTGTCCATAAGAACGCTGTCATTTGAGCACTTTACAAAGCTGGGCTTTATAAAGGAATAGTGAGGTGCAGTGCAGGGTGGGGGGACAGGTATTGTTTTGAGTTTGCAAAAAGGCATACAGCAAAAGTGTGGGAAAAAGTTCTCTGGTCTGATAGGGCCCATGAATTTTCTGGCCTTGCTGCTGTGTTTTTTAAAAAGCCAAGAGTGTTTGTTGACTGAGAATAACATCCACATGGTGAAGTGTGGTGAGTGTGGCAACATCATGCCATTAGGATGCATTTTCTTAGGAGAGATTGGGAAGCTGGTCAGGATTGAGGGCAAAATTAAAGCAGAGCAGTTCTGGGAAGACCTACTTCAGTCCAGATGTCCAAAACTGGTAGAGATCTAATTAATTAAGATTAATTAATTAATCTTGCCAATTAATTTCATTGCAGGTCTAGGTAGTAACACCACAAAATGTGAAATAGTCAAAGGTGTGTGTGTAAGTGAGTGAATGAATGAATAAATGCTTCTGTAAGACACTGTTGATTCTTCTTCTGTTAGCCTAAGAGTGCTACTGGGATCAGACCAAAGACTTATTTAGTTCTTTATGCTGCTTCCCATGGTGGCCCTCCAAGAGCTTGTGGGAAACCCATAAGCAGGACGTAAGAGCAGCAACACCCTCCCCTTCATCAGTTGATTTTATGAAACATGCTGCCTCTGAAGTTGGAGGTGGTATATAGTCATCATGACCAATAGCTGTTAATAGTCATATTCCCCTGTGAATTTAAAAGCTATCTGTATTGAGCTGTCTGTAGCTTCATGTGAATCAGTTTACCCTGGAATTCTGAATGATTCTCTCAGCAGTGTCATTCAGAGGTGTAGCTGTGTTGTTCTGGATCTGTATGCAAAGGGATGTTGTAGCAGCTTGAGACTGAGAGAAAGAAGTTTGTAGCATAAGCTTTTGTAGATTAAGTCTACAACATCAGATGAAGCAGACTTAGTCTATGAAAGCTTATGCTACCGATTTTTCTCTCAGCAGTTTCATACAGAGCTGAATAGCATGGGAGACAAAAGAGAACACAGCAGAATACCCAAGCACATGTGCCTTGTGGCAGAGCAATGATTTTACTGTGCCACTTTAGGGAAATACGAATTTTCCATGACTTCTGTTCAAGTTGTCTTCAAGCTATATTCCGAGATGTTTCACAGACCTAAACATTGCACTATACCAAGAGGCCAAATAGGCAGATATCATTGGGAAGGAGCATGGGTACAGTCATGTCAGCTAGGATCACATGCATCCCACAAAGCAAAGAGGATTTCACCAGGAACACCAGCTGTGTCAGCGGGTAATCCCCAGGGACTTATTGGAACTAGTTGGATTCATCTTCCTCTAGAGGCAGACTGTTCTAATAAGTCTATTTCCCTGTGGGTGGGGGTGTGAGTAGTCACTTTGAGTATGTGCTGTGACTTTCTATTGCCTTTTAAACTTGTTAGTGTGAGGAATCAGCATCAAAATCTGTCTTCTCATCATGATCTGGTTTGAAATGTGGTACAAGTAGAATAAAAGCAGACACATTATAATACTTTGATATTGTAGTACCTGATAAAGGGAGCAAAGAAGGTTTTCACGGATAGGTTTTGATCCCATAGCTTTCTTTATTTCTCATCCTTTATGTGGAGGGAGCAGAGGGCATTCTCTGCACATTTAGTTCTTGCTTTCGCTGAATTTAAGAAGAAAAGAATATCTTCCTGTCTGCAGTACTGAGATTATTTCTTCACCCTGTGTACCTCAGCATGCTACTGTATAATTAGAGGTAGATTTTTGGCTGGCTGATAGATTGCTTGACACGGTCATTGACGTATGCGCGTGCACATTCAGCACTTGGAAGGAAGCTGCTTAGTATGGACATTCTTCCATGGCTGCTTCGTACTGCTCTCAGGGGAGACTAACTTGAGAAGACTTTGAACTGCCAAATGCTGGTCGAAGATGGAATGTAGGAAAATGGCCAAGGCTGGATTATCTTTAATGATCTTATCAACATAAAACTATTTTTCTAGAATTATGGATGGCCTACAGTACTCCCTCTCTCACAAACTGCAAACAGTAGGCTGTTCACATAATAGTTCCTAGCTTTAGCCTAGGAGGCAGGCCGGCCATATTTGTTAGATCCCAACCGCACTGTATGTGTCTGTTTCCCTATTCATTCTTTTCTGACAATAGAAAAAATAGTGAAGGATTGTTGATTGTTAATACTGCAAATAGCAATTTCCAGAGGAGCAGGTCTGTTAGGGCTTAAGACTGTAAGAAAAAAAATTCTTACAGCATCTGAAGATCAACAGATAAGGCATAAGTTTTCTTTCTGTAACAGCTACTTTTTAAAATTTCATGAATGGTCACATGTGAGCTCTGACTCATAATATTTTTGTTTATGCTTCAGCAGATTAACATACCAACTGCTTTTGGAAGTTTTCTTTCAGCTAATTGTTACTGAAAGACCTGGACTTTTTGCTAACAGAGAAAGGAGAACAATGTATAAGGAAAGCAACCTATTCTTTATGGCAGGAGTGGCCAACTGTTGGGGATTAGCAGCCCACATTTGACTTGCCAGATGTTTAAGAGCTGCCTCCCACCCTTGTTTTTGTTTTTTTACGTTTTGGCCCCTGCCAAGTGTGGGGAGTAAATTCATCACACTTTTGGCTACGTGTGGGTTCTTTTGGGACCAGGAAACATAGTTTTTCAGGATAAAATATTTCCTGTAGTAGAAAAGGCCTCTCCTGGGCTTAAAATGACTGAAGGAGGGAAAGTAACAAAAATGTTCCCACTTCCCTAGGGAGCATGAGTGGGGTATCCACATTTTTTGACAGCCATGAATTCAACAGGCCTTCCTTTTAATAAATGACCCCACAGGGGAGGTTCTATGTACCCCATGGGTTGCACTTTCCCCACCCCAATCTATAAACTGAGTTCTAGTTACTGCTGCTAGTGAGCTGTAATACTGAGGAGAGGAGTTGAGTACAGTCCTCCCTCCCACATTTAAGGGTTTGACCTTTGCGAATTCGATTATTTGCAGGTGCCTGGTTGCTTCCTCTCTTCTGCTACCATTCTCCTACCTTTTGCATGGGAATGGATGTCTTCTTTCCATGGACTTGAGCAGAAGGCAGACAAATGGCAGAGGGCAGCCCTGCACCACATGCCTTCTCAGATCATGTCGCTGTTTCCTGCCATTGGTTTGCCTGTCACCTGGGCACCTGGAAGGCAGCGTGGCCAGGTGACACACAGGTGAATGGGGAGAGGGGAAACCCTGGAAGGTAATGAGAAGGGGCGTACTCACTTGGGCAGGGGGAGAGTTATTCACATTTTTTTTTAACTTTTACGAGTATTCTCTACCCTGAACCCTCAGGAGCGTCAAGGGGCTGCTGTATAAGCTGTTTCTACCCTGAGAAGAGAGGGAAGAAAAAAGTGTTTTGTATTTTCTTTATAAAGTAAAAAAGTAAAGTAAGATGAGAGACAACTGTGAGAATAATATCCAAAATCAAAATGGCTAAGAAGGTTCATTTACAGTGAGGAGGATTTTGACTTTTTATATCCCCTGCACTATCACTGTCAGATGCCAAATGTGGCAGAACAGCAGTACATCAAGGTCAGTGGGCCAGTGAATCTACTCTAGATTTTAATCCAGACTTTAAAGGAACTCTCTAGGTGCTGGATCCCTTTCTAACTAGGTCCAGCACCATAGTCAACTCCTTTAAGGCCAGCTAAAAGTGGAATGGATTCGGTGCCCTACTGGCATGGGAGCCACCAGGTGCCACTGAAGCCATATTTTACACGTGTATTAGATGCATTCCTACAATCCTAGTTCTTAGTTCTTTGAATAAATTCATTGGTTTGTTTTCAAAATAACCTTGGATCAAAGCCAAGTTCGGTGCAAATTTAAGAGCCTTGTTGGACCTTAGGTGCTGCTGCTGCTGCTTCTCTTCACTTACAGTTATGCGTTTTGTACCCTGAGAACAGAGAGGAGAATAAACTTGTAGTTAAGAGAAATTGCCTCTTGAGACCTTTTAACAGCTTATAAAAATGGCATCTTAAAAGATAATCAGTGTATGCTTTTTAAGTAATCTGCTATTTAGTTGTCACACAGGGATCTATCTGTCCAGTCAGTTAAAGGTTGGCCAATTCAGGATATGCAAGCTGAGAATTACATGTCTCAGGTGCCTAACATATGAGTCCTCAAAAGTCAAAAACCGATTACTGTATGAAGGGCTAACCAGCAGCATTAATCCAAGAATCTGGCAAGACCAAGGTGAGCAAGTTCTTGTGGTCTAGCAGCTGTGCACTCCTCTACTTCTGAATACAATATTTTCTATGCTGGAAAAGGCCTATGGTGCTTTCTATGGTCTGTGCTGGACAATTTTGCTATTATTTTTGCTCCCTGGACCTAGAAAGGCCTTGTTTTTAATCACAACCAAAAGTTTGGAAGTTAGTTTAACTTATGAAAAATAAAGACCCTTCAGAGTTAAAGCAGTTCAGAAGGGACAAAAAAGAGGCTAAATTTCCCCATAATATCCCGAGGGTGCAGTTAAATGAAATTAATTTTGGGGTACTGGAACTGTGTTTTGCCCACCTCTGAGCTAGCCAGAGGGTATCTTCCTAAATCTAGAAACATTCCCAGAGCAAGTAGAAGTACTGACTGTTATCTGATTTCTGTGAAGGGAAACTTGTCTTCCCCTGCCTCAGGACTATGAAAGGAAATTCAGTCACACCCAACATGGCTTGTAGTATATTCAGCTGAATTTTATGAGAAGCTTCTACGTCAAAGTATATGTACTCTGTTGCTTTCCTGCCAATTATACGGACTATTCTGGTAGTAAATGCCTGTCCAGATATTATATACCTGGTAGGCTAGAAAAAAAAAGTGGCACATAGGTATGGTGTTGCTGTGACGCAAAGAAGATAACCCCTGAGACATTCACGTGAGTAGCCAGTGTCATGCCCCGCTTGGTCACTGTGGTGCTGACATTGCTTGAACCACATTTCCACTCTGGACAAAACAGTCAGTGGGGGACAGTGTTTTAATCCAGCTTAGCAATGACAGAGGTTTGCTTAATCAAAGATGTAACATATGTTGGCCCCATGCTGCAGAATAAGCCACCCCATTATTTCTGCAGAAGGAAGGCTGATAGGAAAGCTGGCAGATGGTGTACCACATGTGAGGAGTTTGTTTGCCAAGACTGCTGCAGCATCCAAGTGACATGCACTGTTTTTTTCTATAAAATGGCTGGGACACAAAAATGGTTTTTCACTGGGGACTTTTCTTACTAATTATCTTATTAATTGGGTAGAAATCTGCCCAACAATACCATTAATGCTAGGCCTTTCTGCTAATAAATGACCTCTTTTCTTTCAAGCCTTATGTTTTTTTTTCTAATCTTGGAGGAGTGGGAGCAAAACAAGTTTTCATCCACTTGCAGATACAGTCAGCCCTCCATGTTCATGAGGGTTAAGGGTGCAGACCCCTTGCAAAGGTAGAAAAAAAACTGCAAATAAATAACTCCACCCATCTGAATGAGTGCTCCCCCTCCCCTCCCTTCCCTTCCTGGGCTTCTCCTTCTGTTCTCCTGCCTGTCCCCTGCACATCTTGGCTTCTTTCTGCCCATGCAGGCAATATGGAGGAGAATGGAGAGTGAAAGGCCTGCTTGCACACAAAACTTCCCCTCTCCCATTCGCTTGCCTTTTGCTGGGGTACAGAGAAGGAATGCAGTGTATCTGTTGGCTGTGCAGGAAGAAAGAAGGTAGGAACATACAGACGACAGGTGAGCAAATGGAAGGTAGAACCTGCCTGTGGTCCCCCTGCGCTCTGCCTCCGCTGGTGACAGACAAGCAAATGGAAAGTAAAACAGCCCCCCCCCGCTCTGTTTAACTGCCTGTTGCCCGCATGCCCTGCCTTCTTTCTGTGTGCGGGGGACAGGAGAATGGAGGGAGAAAGGCTTGCACGCGGGAACCTTTCACTCACCCGTTCACTTGCCTTTTGCTAGGGCGCAGAGAAGGAAGGCAGCACTCCTGGCCAAAACACCAAGGAATGAGACTGAGAGAATGTGGGGGGGAATGGGAGGGGAAGCAAGCGGGCACCTTGCAAATAATCAAATTTGCGTAGGTCAAATCCGCGAATGTGTAATATTTTAAAGACAAAATTAGGTTTGTTGCATTTTTGCAGAAGAGTAGATGTATCAACTTCTCTGTACAAGTGTGCTACATCATGTGAACATGTGTTCTCTGTCTTTGGATATTTCAAGATGGTGAAATATCCTTCATACTACACCCACATACACTCCTGTATCCCATGAAAAAATGTCTTAACATCCCAGAAGTCACTCAGTGCAAGTTTGTTGTAAGTTAATTCTAAAAACCTGCCAAGACGTTGCTGCAACTTCATGGCTTTCTGAATGGAGAAAAGCACAGTTCTCTTCCCATAGTAGAAGTTAAAAAACAAAACAAAATGAAAGGTTTCAGATGGATTTAAAGACATATGGAATTGAAATAAAGGAGAAGGTTGGAGTGATAAAACGACTTTTTGAAAACCCTCCTCATTTACTAGCCCAAACCACTCAGGAAATATTGCACCAGGAGAAGTATGAAGAAACTGTTAAAGCAGTAATGATCTCGTGGGCACAGAATATTGGTCATACAATTCAACTGGATTCTTGGGAGCAGAGTTGGAAAAAGACAAACAAATTTACGGTTGCCCAGAATCTAAAAGAGAACTATTATAAAATGTTTTATAGATGGTATTTGACACCAGATAAATTACAAAAGATTTACAATTCAGGTACTGGGCTTTGTTGGAAATGTTTAAAAGAGGTGGGTACGATATATCATATGTGGTGGACATGCCCAAAGGTCAAGAAATATTGGATTGAGATACATAACAGGATTTGTGAAATAATGAAGCTACAATTTCCTATGATTCCTGAATTGTATTTGTTAAATATGACAGATTTAGTAGACGGTGTGAATATAAAGAAATATTGGAGAATATTATTATATATGATAACAACTGCACGTATTGAATACGCTAAGGTATGGAAAACACAGCAAATACCTACAATAGAACAATGGTGGGGCACCTTGATTGAAAATAAAAATGCTGACATAGTCTCTCAAAGACTGAAAGGGAAATCAGATGATGAAATTCAGAAAGAATGGCAAATTGTAGGTGATTGCTGGGTGACCTTTGATAGAAGTCTATAATTCATGGTAATATGTGGAAAAATTTCATTGTGATGATTACGGCAGATATCATGAAGCAGGAATATGGTAATGGAAATGCTATGTACTAACGTGTAAAATGGCTGAAAAATGCAGTACAATGATATAACAATGTTAGGAGATTTTGGAAATGAAGTCTAGATCAGTTTGGAAGATTCAAGAAATAATTCATGTGAAATAGCAATAATAAATGGTTGTTTTAATTGTGAAACTTTAATAAAATGATATTAAAAAAGAAAAGAAAACAAAGGATGGAATGCTTCAGCGGATTTGTGATAGGGATTTCATAGGCTTTCCCATTAACATGTTTCTAATTTCCACGGTTAAAAGAGCAAAAACTCTTAGAAGAAGTTAGATCTGTTTATCCATTGAAGCTCATGCCCAGTTTGGGTATTGGAATCCCATCCCACACACATAAACTGCCCTGTCCGTTTTGTTTCTTGATTTTGCTAACTTGATTGGTTGGGTCACTTAAAATAACCAATGAGAAACTTGCAAGGTCTTGATTTTAGCTGCCCAATTGTGTTAGTTTCTATTTATCTGTCTTTATCTGTCTCTGCTGAACAGAATAAATGGATTTAACGGTAATAAATACTGGAACGCGGGTAGACTGTGAAATGATGCCAGTCCTTGGTGTTAGTGGTTAGGTATCAAACAGGTAGGCAGTTTTCTTGGAGTACTCCTGCCCCATACATATGCCTTCCCACATACATATACTCCCGTGTGTGTGTGTGTGTGTTTGTGTTTTTGTGTGTATAAACCTTATTTGAATTTGTGGAAAACTGTGCCATAAACATACCAAAATGAGGATCACTTGAACTTACCCTTGCTGCAGCAGCTGGGATAAAACTACAACACACTGTGGTTATTGCTTTGCTAATGGAAATCCAGAGGTTCCATGCTTTAAGTTTTTTTTCAGCATAATCTTACGTGTAACTACTTAGAAGTAAATCCCATTCCTTTCATTTGGTGCTGCTTCTAGGTAATTCAAACGAGATTTATCTTAAAAAGGCCACTACTAAAAAAGCTTTCCCTGGATCCCACCATCCTGAATAATTACTGGCCAGTCTCCAGTATTCCTTTTTTAAGCAAGGTTCTGGAGCATGTGGTAGCCTCCCAGCTCCAAGGGTTTCTGGATGAAATGGATTATCAAGATCCATTTTAATCTGGCTTCAGACCTGGTTTGGGACAGAGAAAACTTTGGTCATCTTGGTGGATGACCTGCACTGGGAACTAGACAGGGGAAGTGTGTCTCTGTTGGTTCTGCTGGACCTCTCAGCGGCTTTTGATACCATCGACCATGGTATCTTTCTGAGCTGACTCTGGGATGGGACTTGGGGGCACTGATATGCAGTGGTTTCGGTCGTTCCTAGAGGGACCAACTCAGAAAGTGGTGCTGGGGGACCCCTGTTTGACTCCCTAGCTGTTGGCCTGTGGGGTCCTAAGGGTTCCGTTTTGTCCCCCATGCTGTTTAACATCTATATGAAACTGCTGGGAGAGGTCATCCAGAGTTTTGGGGTTTGGTGTCACCAGTATGCTGATGACACCCAACTCTACGTCTCCTTTCCATCTGATTCCAAGGAAGCTGTCTCAGTACTGAACCATATCTGCTATCAGTAATGGACCGAGTGAGGGCAAACAAGCTGAAACATAATCCAGACAAGACAGGAGTACTCCTGGTCAGTCGAAAGGTAGGTCAGGGAATAGGGAGTTTGCCTGTGCTGGATGGAGTTACACTCCCCCAAAATCTCAGGCTCGCAGTCTTGGTGTTCTGCTGGATTCAACTCTGATTTCATTTCCGCACAACACTCTTATAGCACGATCATTCCACTTTCAATCTCCTATGGAATAGCCATGTTTAAATATTTGAAGGGATGCCACGTAGAGGAAGGAGGGGGCTTGTTTTCTGCTGCTCCAGAAACCAGGACAAGGAGCAATGGATTCAAGCTGCAGGAAAGGAGATTCCACCTGAACCTCAGGAAGAACTTCCTGACAGTCAGGGCTGTCCGGCAGTGGAATCTGCTGCCTCGGAGAGTAGTGGAGTCTCCTACCTTGGAGGTTTTTAAGCAGAGGCTTGATGGCCATCTGTCGGGAGTGCTTTGAGGGTGTTCCTGCATGACAGGGAGTTGGACTGGATGGCCCGTGTGGTCTCTTCCAACTCTACATTTCTATGATTCTATGATTCTATGAATTCTGGGGTTTGTAGTTTAGGGAAGGGCACTTTGAATTCTCAGCCAAAGAGCTCTTTGCTCTCAGTAAACTACAAACCCCAGAATGCCACAGGGCGTTGAAAGTGGAATAGCAGCACTTTAACACTGTAGTGCGGAAATGGGATGAGTCTCGATGCCCAGGTCTCAGCAGTGACCAGGAGTGCATTTGCACAGTTAAAACTTCTGTGCCAGCTGCACCCATTCCTTAAGACATCAGATCTGGCTTCAGTGACACACACCTTGATTACATCTTGTTTGGACTACTGTAACGTGCTCTTTGTGGGGCTGCCTTTGGAAACTGTTTGGAAATTCTAGCAGGTTCAAAACATGGAAGCCAGAATGCTGACTGGGGCCAGCTACAGGGAGCACATAACTCTCTTGTTAAAACAGCTCCATTGGGTACCCGTTTGTTTCCAGGCACAACTCAAAGTGCTGGTATAGCTATAAAGCTGTAAATGGCTTAGGTCCAGGCTATCTGAAAGACTGTTCTGTACAAACCAGCTAGAACCTTAAGGTCTGCTGGGGAAGGCTTTCTTTCTGTCCCATCACCATCTCAGGTTCACCTGGCGAGGACATGGGAGAGAGCCTTCTCAGTGGCTGCTCCCACCTTGTGGAATGCTCTTCCACAGGAAGTTAAGTGGGCCCCATTCCTGCTTTCTTTTTGCTGGCAGGCAAAACGTTTCTTTTTAAACAAGTGTTTTTGTAAGCTGGGGAGCTTCATTTATCAACTTGTTTTAAATTGAATTTTGCTTAGTTTTTTTTTTTAATTATCTATATGCTTTTAACATTTTTTTAATTGTTTCAAATGTTTTTTATATTTCAATTTATTGTTGGAAGCTGCCTTGGATCCCAGTCCGGGAGAAAGGCGGCACATAAATATAATAAATAAAATAAAAGATTGCAGCCTTAGTTGTGTTAATTACATTTTATGGACTTTATTTGTGTAAATTGCCAAGTGAGCTTGGTACAGGCTCGAGGGCAGGATATAAAGTGATTACACAGTAGGCATCATGTGAGGACAATAATTATGTTGATGTTTACACAGTGACAGTAGTTTCATTGCTCTGTGTCCCATTTCACCTTATTCCTGTGTAAGCAGTGCTTTCATTCCATTGCATCTTTAGTTGTGTCAGCAGTCTGCAGATGATGTAAATCTCTTGCTTTAGACTAGTCTCTTGAAATGTACAGTTCAGATTATGAGAAAAATCTGGTTGTCTGTTAAAGAGTAACTCAGAAAATATGGCAGTGATTGAAATAGCTTGCTTTTTAAATGTAACATATGCTTTCTTGGTGCTTTAGTTAATTTAAGACCAGGTTTGTCAGCTACAGTTCCCTGGAACCCTAGGGTGAGATTGATTGATAAAAATTAAGCATTTCTTTTTGAGCTGTAGATAAAATAATTTTTAAGCAGGAATTCCCCTAAAACCTGAAAAATATTTCAAGGGTTCCTCCAAGGTGTTAATGTTATAGATTTCAGTTTCCCATGCCTTAGGGAGAACGATCTTTAAAGCTTGTTTCTTTTAGGGATTTAAGGAATATGAATGTCAATTTGTTAATAGTTTTGCATTCTGGTTTTTAAGACCTCCCAGAGGTTATGAGATCTTCTGTTTTCAGTTACAGTGTAGTGCCTGGTTTTGTAGGATTTATAAAGCTGGGTGCACCTGGTCCACGTTAATGATATTGGATTTGACAGTAAATGTGCCAATTGGAATAGACAGCTGTGGTGCTTAAACGATCATCACTCTCTCAGACCTAACTGTTGCTCAGTTTTGGAAACTACTTCTGGTGTTACTTGCCTCTCAGAATGCATTGTGCTGTTGCTTTCCATGGGAGAAAAATAGTGCATCTGGCTGTGCAGTCTTTATACGTGTGCAAATATATAATGTACAGAAAGGCTGCTTGAAGTGGTAGTCCCTGGACTGGTGCCAGTCCATGAGCCATCAGCTGCAAGTCGCGGGAGAGTTTCCAGAACAGAATGAAACAGTTGTAGCCAGTGGGCGTTGTACCAGTCCTTGGCGCCCTGGGGGGAAAATGCTACATCAGATAGCTTAACGAAGAACTAACCCTTAAGAGGCACTAGCCCTTGTCCTGTGAGGCTTAGGCTGACTGGTTCTTTGAAGAGCCAGAGTGCTAGTCGTTCAAGAAGTTGGCACAGAAGGTTGGCAGTTGTGGTCCTGATTTGCAATCCTACAGCGCTTTTGTGAGGCTGGGAATGCCACATCCCACCATACGCCACCATGTGAAGCTGGAAAATGACACCATGCGCTGCTGGGATGTATATTCCAGCCTTTATGATTTTTAGCTGTTAATTCATCTTCGCTGCCACCACCCGCTGAATTATGAATTATCTGGACCCTTGGACAGTACAGCGGGACCCTGTCCAGCCACGTACATCCCTAAGCTTAAGGATCTTCCTTGTCCCCCAGTCTACCCAGCTTGGCGTGGGAAGGAGAGAAACGGGGTCTTTTACAGAAAGTATTTATTAAAGATAGTCAAATAAACAAGGCAAATCACCACACATGGGAAGCTCCCTCTTCCCAGGCACGCTTAGTTACAGAAAGAACAGATATGAAAGCATAGATACATTCTTTAGATCAGCCAGCCTCCAAAATAACAGAAAAGTCCCTAACGCGACTAGATAACTTTAGTCTAATTACTCACAGTTGTTCCTATATGCTTAGATGTTCTAAAGGAAGGGCCAGGAGGCGAGGCCGGTGGCCTCCAGCCTGCTAACTGGCACAGAACCCCCCTCCAGGAGGTTCCTTGGTTGTTATCCCTTTGTTATCTCCTTGTTGTCTCTTGGCCACATGGCCTCCAAGAAGTTTTATAACTTCTCCTTCGAAGCATCTGGAAGCATCCTGAAGATGCTCACTTCTTTTCTTTTTGATTGGTCAGTTCTCACCCTATGACCTGTGATGCTGACCCACATGACCTATGAGGCTGACCAGATACTAAAATGTAATCTAATCCCAACACCTTATTAACCCTTGGTTTACCTGAAGAGGGAAGTGTCCCCCTTTTTGCTAATTCTAGATAATGGGAAGCCCCATTATCACAGCTTTGCATTAAGTAATGCCTTAGGCAATTGGTTGCCCATTGCAAGCATTATTTTCATGTGTTCATGTATCTCAGGCTATTGGACCTCTTTACTATAAGCACTGCCCTCTTTTGAAGTGTCGAGTTCATTCTTTAACCAAAGGTCATAGGTGCATGTGAAATGATATTACTGAAGCATCTGCCGGAACAGAATATGTGGTGTTTCATCTTTAGCATGGTGTTACCATTTGGCTTTAATCATAAGAAGAGTCCTGCTGGCTGTCAGTGACACACAGTGCAATGCTGTAGATGTTACTCAGAAGAAAGTCCCATGGTTTTCCAGAGGGCTTCCCCACAGGACAGTGTGTGTTGGATTTCAATCTTAGAATTGTAAAGCCTTCTCTTAATAGAGAGAATTAGAACAAACCAATTGAACAGCAGTGCCAGAGTTTTAAGCCAAGTTTCACTCCTCTGGAAGTTACAGTTACTCTTAGTGCTAGGGTCCTGCTTCGAAAGCTATAGATCATGACCTAAATCCAGTTGTTACTCCCAACTGGAGTAAACCCATTAGGAAGTTGGTAATTCAGCACTTACATAAGTTCCATTGTTTTAATGGGTCTGATCTGGTTGGGACTAACCATGGAATTTAGATCCATGTCCACTAAATCATGGGTTGAAACCTGGTTGGTTACAAAGGGCAAATCTGCCCAGGGCTGTCATGTCAGAGTTAAGGACAATTTGGGATGGTGTCAGTCAGTAGAAGCATATTGACTCTGGCTTCAAAATAATAATAATAAAAACTTAGAATAGCATAACGATAGGTAGTAAATATATCATTTTATACTTATGTGTTATATTTAATCAAATAAATAGATTTTATGTTCTGTCAGTCTAAGTAGCTTAATGATTCACATGATGTGATGAAATACATTGTGTGATTATTTTACAACAGTAAATTTGTTACTACTGTTTAATACACATTTGCCATTTATGAAGGAATCAAAGTCAGGGTCAGACAGTAGAAAAACAAAAGAGTTGAAGATCTGGAATACCAGCTCCACAGCCCCAAACCTATCTGTGCTAGCAGGTGATGGCAGGTTAACCAGCTAGAAACAGGGGTTTTCAAGAGCTTGAAAACCAGAAATATAGAAGACAAGTTGTGGTTTGTTAGATCATGCAACAGAAGGATGGAATACCATATTTTGCAAAGAATTAGAATAATAAAATTACAGAGTTGGAAGAGACCTCAAAGGTATTCTAGTCCAAGTCCCGTCTGTAGAAGAATGAACAGCTTGAAGTGAAAAGCAGTTAACAGAAGCCACAACTTACTGTGATGTCCAAGCATGGCCACAAACTCATACTAAAGGATGACTTATGAGTGTGTGCAAGGTGCCTTTCCCTCATCCCTGAAAAAAACTGTGACATTGCAGAGTAGTTTTTGGGTAGAGGTTAGTTCTCATGTTGAAAAATTAAGTATTTCAAAAATTAAAAATTAAAGTATGGATTTCCCCGATAAATGTCTTAGAATAATAAAATTACTTATCAAGAAAGAAATGCATATATCTGTTCGTAGAAATAAACCATACAATTGTCAAATCACATTTAGGAATAGGATTGCCCCGTGATTCTGGAGCACAGAAAGGTGTGTTTAAATCTTAAATGATAACTATTTTGTGCAATATAGATATCCTCCATTATTTTCAAAATGTTCCTAATAATAGATATTGCACAAGTGATGTTATTAGGAACATTTTGGAAATAACGGAGGATACATAATGAAGGAGCAGTATGTTAAGTAGGATTTTATTTGCCACATTAAGAAATAAGTGCTGCAGATTAATATAAAAAGTAATGCCTGTTGGGAACTAAGAAAAAAGCCCAGTTTTTTTTCTTCTGTGGATGTGATTGCCTTTCTGTAAGCATTCATTTAATGCTTTTTTAACTTTAAAATTGAATATTTAGACTGTTAACTGTTGCTGTATCAAGTATGTAATTCCTGTAAGTGGGACTATAGATATTCTATGGTTAAAAAACCAGAAACAGATCTGAGCCCAGTCATCTCAAATTCTTTAATAAGCAGAGAACAGTATTTCTGTGACTTCTGTAGGTTATGCAAGTTGATGTTTATCATTTTCATAATAGTCACGTGGAGAACAAGGAACTATGGAAGTCTTTGGAAAGTCCCCTTTCCAAATACTGGAAATATTTATTCATTCTCTTCTTTATCTTCTCATTGATTGAGAAGATGTAATAGAAAATCTGATCCCCCTCCCCTTTTAACCTGTGTTAATGACTTTCTGGTGCTGAGTTGTGCTTTGAACAATTTTGTTTAACTGTAACTAGTGAGGGTGGAATCTGTGGTTGTCTTTATTAGCTGATAAAATGCAGTCTTTCATGTACATTAATGGGAATTGTTAATTACATGAAAAAGAAAAGAAAAAAATTAAAAGTGCTAGAGGACTTCAGCAAATGGCAGATATTTGTAATGTATAAATACCTCCTTGTGTCAGATTCCTCCACATGCTCTGAACGAACCCACATGCCATTTGCTTGTGAAAGCTCTGTGCTTATAGTCACCAAAACAGCTTGCAGTCTTCATAAGAAGACACTGAGCAGGGTGGAGGGAGAATCTGGCTTTTGCTGTCTTGTCATGAATTATCATTAAAGACAGTCGTTCGTTCTGATTTCCCCCCTATTTCCTGGATAGTTTTAAATTTGTATATCCCACACACAGGGCTTTACTTCTGCTCCCATTGTATTCTTACAGAACCATCTCTGAAGCTTTCTTAGGAACAGCAGTGGGGACAAAATAACATACTTGTAGTGTCAGAGACGTTCTTTATTCCAAAATGAATAAAGTAAGCTGTTCTTTTTTGCACTTCAGTTTTAAAAACAGCTTTTCTGCATTTCTGGAACAGTAACATGTTGTTGAGGGGTTTTTTTATAAGGCTTTTCTAAAAGTATTAAAGTGTATTCTGTCACGTGGATGGGGAATCTTCATACATGTTTGCTCAGTGGCACAGCTTAGACAGAGAAACCTCTGTCATTGTCAGATGAAAAAGAAGTATGAATAAAGAGCTTAGACACTGTGGCTTATACTATGCAGTACTGAGTTGAGCTAGCTCCACTCTTTCCCTTCAATGTTACTGACTTTATCTGCCCTTAGAGTAGGTGTTGGTGACTGGTTACATCTAGCATGCTAACTTCTCTAGCAGCATTCACAAGCCAATTTTTATCTCTTTCCGTTCCCCTTTCAGTTACAGATATCTTGAAAAGCTTCAACTGTTTCCCTGCCCTCTGTGAGCAAGTGATCCATCTAGTGTGAGGCTGTTAAAATGCAGCCACAAGACTCATGTGCAGCGGTGGTGTGTGGGAAGGAAGGAGGCATTTGAAAACTAGGTTAAGCATATACTGTCCTCCTGGGAAGTCCAGACGGGAAAGGAATGAATGGGGTTGAGAAGTTCACTGTACCAGCATTTCTGGTTTGTGGATTAGCAGAGGTAGCTAATCTCTGGTTTGCACCAGCAGGAGCAGGTAGAGGTCACCACAAAGCAAAGCAGGCAAAAGGCTGGATGAGTAGCAGCATCCTGGCAACGGCACATTTGGTATTTTTTTGTAGAAGCTGTACTGCATTGTTTCACATTCTTTGAGAGTGATATTTTTTATGATTCAGCATCCAAGTAAGTATGATTTCTAAAATAACTAGAAGCAGGTAGTCAATTAATTATTTGCACCCAATATTGTACCCCGTTCCTCTTCCATGGCACCCATTTCCACTTCCCAGGTCACAGTGTCACAGGGCTGGCAGACATGAGGCTGAAAAACTCTCTCTCTTGAAGGAATATGGTCCTTTCAGTGTTCAGAATAGGTGACCCTTAAATGCTCCTGGCTCCCTACCTCATACTAAATCCCCTTTCTTCACATTTTGAAATTAGCTCTTCCTTGATAATCCTATAGGTAGTTGAAGTCTTTTCAGGTTCTTCTGAGACCTACTTCTGGTCAGTCCTTCTTATACTTCATGCAGCAATTCCTCCTGTAGGGCATTCAGGAGGCTTCAGTCCCAAAGTGATACCCGCCCCTTCTCTGGACTGCAGGCTTTTTCTTTACTGGCAGCTCTGACAGCTCTGTCTCCTGAGTAGCTGGAATGTTCTGACCATCACACCAGCTCAGTCAATCACAGTGTTGAAGGCTTTCTCACCACATGCGCTAAACAATATAGCTAGAAAATTCTGTCTCTCTTGCCAGTCTGTTGTTATGCACCTTCAGATCGACTGTGATTTATGCTGACTGTCATTGCGGTTTTTTTGGCAAGATTTATTTCCAAGAGGTTTGCCATTGCCTTCCCCTAGATATAGTCCAGCACCACCTGGTATTCCCTGATGGTCTCCCTTCCACTGCTGCTTAGCCTATGAGATCAGACAGGATTTGGTGTCTCTAGGGTATCTCTGTTAGTTTCACAGATTTGTTTTTCTGCAGAAAGCAGAGCCTTCGGTGAAGGGGATAGGCTTTTCAAATGCTTACTGTTAATAATATTCTTTATTTTCTAAAATACTTTCAGAGGTGCTTTGGATAGATGTATTTCACCCAATAAATGAAAAGTGCAATTCTGCCACAAATTGACCAGCTGTAATATTATCAAATTGGAGAAAGTATTTGTGTGTGTTGTCTTACACAGGAAGCTTCCTGTTTTCTGGTGAGTAAACATGAGCTGATTGCTTAATGAGCACAAGGGCAAAAATCTTATTACACCATTAGCTAAGTGTAACTAACTGGGAGTAACTCCTCATGTCCCAGTGAAGTGTTCAGCTGTGGCTAGGGATGACACTTTTTAGAATGTACTTTTGCGAGTATGTGTGTATTATGATTTTGATTATATTTTTATAGTTAATTATTAAGTTGGATAGTTAATATTTTATAGCTGGATAATGGTTGGGTAGTTAAGATGGCTTGGTTTTTCAGAATGCTACTTATAAAAAAAACAAAACAAAACCTTAATTAGAAAGTCAAGGTGATTTGTTTCATCTGTATGAAATTTGGTGTGAACCAGAAATCTGGTGGGAGTAAGTACAGTATAGTGGTTTGAATATTGGGCTGGGACTCCAGGAAGGTTCAAATCTCCAGCTCAGTTGTGGAAACCTACTAGGTAGCCTTGGACAAATCATATAATCTCAGCCCTATTAGAAGGAGGTGATGGCAAATCACCTCTGAATAAATCTTAGGATAACTATAAATTGAAGTCACTTTGAAAGCACATAACATCAACATCTGTCTTGTCATGATTAAAAAAAAACCAAAATGGAGAAGTTTATGATTGACAAGTGAGCTATAGTAGTTATAAATAATCACATCTAGGTGTTTCTGACCACCTATGTGTCAATACAGGTTGAATGTCTTCTTTCTCCTTAATGTAAACCAAAATTTTTAAGAAAGGATTTTGCAGTAGCTTTCTCTTGGTTGTGTTCTGAAATTTTGTGGTTTGTCTCAATATAAGGTTTTTAAGGTTCTTGTTTAAGATGGGACATAATCTAAGGGTCAGTTTTTAATTTTTGGTCTTGTGGAGCAAGGAGGTTACAAGATATTGCTTAAAAGAGTTCCTTGCATTTTTAGGTGGAGCAGATTATCTAGATCCATTTCAGTCTGGATTCAGATTGGGTTTGAAAATGAAATTGCTTTTGTTGTCCTGATAGATTACCGAGAGGACAGAGACTGTGATCCTGAGAATTCTCCTGGATCTCTCAGTGGCTTTCAATAACATCCAGTATAATATATTTCCGGATTGGCTTACTAGATTGGGAATTGAGAGCCTCTTCTTGTGTTTCTGCTCCTTTTCTTGAGGGCAGGTTCCAAAGACTGGTGTTTGAATATCTTTGTGGCTTTTCATGGAAATGTCTTGTGTTTTCACTATATTTAAATGCAATATAAATGTTATCTGTTGTTGAGCTGTAGTAAAGTTTAAAATTTGTCATTCCCAGCCCTGAGAACTTCAGGGTGTTTCTGAATCAAACAGCAATGGCAGATTATTTGGTGCTGGATTTTCAGGTTCCATATTCCAAAATATTTTCTGTAGTACTTTAGTCAGATGGAGTCTGTTTTTCTGCTATGCATCATTGTACTATTATAAAAATTATTTCAGTCTAAAAAATTTGTTTAAACAATATATTTTAATGAACAGCCTTAAGTGAGGTGCCTTTGGAGTAATTGTAAGGTCTGCAGAAGAGTGTCCTGGGAGGTTAAACGTATCCCCATTAATTCCTGGCAAGTGTCCAGTCTGATGTCAGACATGTGTCCAGTCTGTGTCCATTCATTCTTTTACATGAAGAAGCACTTTATTCAGGTTGACTATCTCTTATCTAGAATTCTGAAATCCAAAATGCTCCAAAGTCTGAAACTTCTGGAGCTACAACAGGTATGTACCTGAACTGTATTTGCAAGGCTGGAGAGATGTAAAGACCTGTGAAATGACAGGAATTTGCTTCCCACCATTTCACAGATCCTCGTGTCTCTCTCTCTACCAAACAAATGAGCAGAAGCACTGCAGCTGCTGCTTCAAAGGCAGGAGTGGGTGGCAGACTGTCCCACTGCCACCACTGCCACTCTCAGAGTTGACTGCAATTACTGGGTTCTCATCTGCAGAGGACTTGGGTGGGAAAGGCAGTAACTGGGATCCGGGTTCCTGCAGTGGAAGTAGGGGGGAGAGGAATGGGAGGGCTGTTTTTTGGGCATGAGGCTCTCCTTCAGGCCAAGGCTGGAAATGGTCATCAGCAGCCTGGTGTGTCCTGCTCTAGACTTCCATTTGGCTGGAGGGTGATAGTGAAGGAGGAGGGGAATAGCAGCAGCTGCCGCCATGGGCATCACTTGTGTAAAGTTTGGCTGTGAACTTGGCCATTTCATTTCCCTACTTCCTGTTCCTCTCCTCTCCCCAGAGCAGGAGAGTTCAAGGAATGTATGCCTGGTCGCCAGGGCTTTCTGCTCCCCCCACGTCTGCCCTACAACATTTTATATACTGGTATGTGCAATGTATTCCAAAATATGAAAAAATCCAAAATACAGAACACTTCTGGTCCCAAGCATTTCAGATGAAGGGTACTCAACCTATAGTTCTTCATATTTTGCATCTCACATGTGTCCAAGATAGCTTTAATCCAAAGTCTGATTTTCCCTGAGGAATGTTGTCCAGGGAACAGATGTTGGTGACCATCTCTGTGTCAAAATAATTTTGGTTTTTGTGTACACACACACACACACACATATGTAAATGTCACAGTTGAAACTGACACTAAGGGGCTTGTTGAAGAATACTTGTGATCTTACGGCAGAGACTAGATTTAAACCAGGTTCTTTCTAATTGAGAGATTAGTTACTTAGTCACTGATCAAAACTAATGATTGTTACTGTTTCTGCAATAATTCTTTTCTCAGTAGGAGATTTGATTAAAATATAGTTCTGCTTTTCTGCATATGGAAGGTTGTGTAGGATAAAAGTGCGTGCTTAAGTGTGTTGGGGGACTTAAAATGGAGGGAGGGGTTCAGGCATGGTCTCTACCTTATTGACAGGGGGCCTATCTAGAAGGAGGCTAGTCTTCTGAGGGGCAGTAGTCAACCCAGCTCACCAGATGACCATAGTGGGCAATAAATTCTATGTTTGTGATGCATTCCTAGAACTTTTGAAGGAAATATGTGTTGACCATCACAAGAAGCCAGGCTTCTCATGAGTGAGCAAATGACTTGTTAGGAGAAGAACAAGATCATGGTTCAGCTATAATGCTAAACTAATCATGGATTAAGCCCCATGGCGTAGAATCTGTTTGCATTAGCTTCAGATGATGAAATGCTTGACCAACATGTTGTTGTTTCTTGCAGTTTTAGGATCCTGAGCCAAAGAACCATTTAGTCTGAGAGAAGAATAGGTCAGAGGGAAAAGGATTGTGATATTTATCTTTGTACATAACACAATGTTGATTATACATCATGAAAAAAATGTAGTATTCAGCGGTCCATAGTTTTAAGCCTTAAATCCTGCTGAAATCAGTATTTAAACTTGATGGGTATTTATATGCTATAAATGTCTTTATAGCAAAAGTTTCTTAGAAATTGTGAGCTGTTTCTAATCTGTGTAGCAGACAGGTTTTTTTTACTTCCTCTGTTAAACAATTAAAAGCAGGCATTCTTACTCTAGAAGGGAAAATGGTCACGTAGTTGTGTAGAAAAATTGGATGTAGCACAACACAACTAAAACTATTGCACCACTTACGGAAATACTAATTTGTATTTGTTCTTTCTTTTCCATGTTTAAAGCAGACAACAGATAGGACTTTAAAAAAATTTTTTTTTTCTATTTTAAATCTTCACTGTTCTCTGAGAAGAGTGAAATGGGGATGGGAGACAAACCATGGAAAGTTAACAGTCTTTTGATGTGTGTTAGGTTATCTCCCATTTTCGAAGTGATTTTACCCTCTGTTTATCCATCTGTACCATGATTCAGTAGTTTTCCTCTGTGGTATAATCATTCTTTCCCACCAGGGCTGACTTTTGTTTTTTGTCTGTTGACATTCTCAGGTGCGTTTAAAAGGTGGGATTCTCTTTGGACTTTTCTCTTGACTGATAGTTATTACAAATGCATCATTATGATATATAATCATTTGCTGTACTCAGTGCACTCTAAGATCTGTTAGCGCTGTCTGGTAATATGCCAGAGGTAGAAAGTATTATGAATTTGCTACAACTTCTGTAAGGGACTTTTGATACTGCACAGTTATTATTCCACTTTCAACCTCCTATAGAATCCTGGAGTTTGCAGTTTAGGGAGTGGCTGACCCGGGATTCCATAGGATGTTGAAAGTGGAATAATAGCGCTATAACAGTCTAGTGCGGAAATGCCCTAAGAATTGGGATTGAAACTCAGTTCCAGATCCCCTTGCCAAATAAGATAGGAATGTGTAGGTACCAGGAATAGGACCTTTTTGGTAGTGGAAGCCCCTTCAAGGAATGGCTTCCTAAGGGAGGTTCACTAGGCCATCACAACATGTCAGACGTCTGAATAAAATGAGGCCGTTTTGGAAGGCTGTAATTTTCGGTGTTCTCTCAGCCTTGTTGTTTTAATTCGCTGAGGGTTCTCTTGCTTGAGTGTGATGTTGTAATTTTATATCTTTTTACTTATTGTATGTTTTGTCTGTGTAAACTGTTTTGAAAATTTCACAGCAAAGCAGGATCAGTTTGTGTGTACTTTTCAAAAAGATAGCTGTGTTAGTCTGTTTTAGCATAAAATGGAAAAAGGAAAAAGAACAGAAAGAGATGGGAGGAGGGAAATAATTCTAGCGGCATCTTTGAGACAAGCTGTTTTATTTTGGCATGAGATTTTGTGTACTCCGAACGGACTGAAATTTGTATGTAGTTGAGTATCTGTATCTGACTTCTGCCAAAGTTTGAGTCTTTAGCTATGTTGTGGAGACTGCTGTAGTTTTATGATAGTAGCCTTTTTGATACATGATTGCAAAATAGACTGAAATACTGCTGTATTTAGTTGAGTATTTAAGAGCAGTTAGTATTCTCTGGTAGTACACTAGAAACAGAAAATATTATGAGTCATTTGTTACAACCTAGAATACTTCAGCTCCTGCATTCAAAGAGCTCTAGTCAGAGCTCTTTCAGGCAAGAAACAATGTCTCTTTAAATCTAGGGTAGAAGGCTCTGATGGATTACAGTGATTTTTCTAAGGTCGTAGAAGGGAGTATTGGAATCTGAGTTTTAAAAAGCCCAGGCTGCATAACAACCCATGTCCTTTTTGGTTTTTTTTCTTTCAACTAATGCTGTATACCATGCACATCTCTGGTAGTTGTTCATGGTGTACTGGAAGTAGTCAAGGACTAGGGATGTGATCAAGATCATTTCAGTGTTTCCTCAGCCATTTATGCATGTAGATAATATTTCCGCACACAGATATAGTGGCAGAGGTTAATCTTTAAAAATACACATTTATTTTGATTACAGGGGAAAAAAATGGTGTCCTACCAAAAGGCCAAATGGCCTCTTTCCTTAGTGTTCATAATAGCTGTCTTAGAGCAAGGAAAGGCAAAAATTTGCAAGATAAAGAAGGAGAGGGGCAGGTAAAGTGCATCCTGTGGAGAGGTGCAGTCCCCTTTTCTGAGTCCCTTAGGCTCCCCAAAGTTTTTATTTGTTTTTTTTTAAATGTGCATCACAATTTGCTACCAGAACTTGCTGTTGAGTAGATAAATATACTTCAGTCAATAGGAAAAGGAACAAAATGCACAATGTTCAGTGAGATAGTCAGTATGATGCTCAATTTACTTCTTTTTAGTTCAGTATCAGTAGTCAATATAACAGTCGGGCTCATGTTAATAAACATCAGCATTAAGTGTATTTAAGGTACATTTCTATTAAGGTATAAATGTACTAATAATTAAATGTGAATAGGATTTTATTAGTTAACAATGAGTGGGTGATTTTAATTCAATTAAATTTAATGAAGACTTATTTTTGTTTCTATTGATTTTTAATCTCTTTTACATCAAAGTAGCTAAGATTAATATTTTTCTAACTACAAAAGCACATGAAACTCACACAGAGAAGTGTGTTTCAGCCTAGAAAAGGGCTCCTGGTCCCAGTGCAGTTGCCCCTCCCTGTATTAGAGTAGCAGAATGGGGGTATTGAGAGGCCAGGGTACTGTTAGTTTGCACATCACCCTAAGAGATCTTTGTTTCCTACCTGTCACAGATTTCTGGCTCAAGCAGGTTAGTAGAACAATGACAAAACAACCATAACAATTAGCATTACTCTTGAAATTGAAAAATATGTGGAAACTAACATACCTGAGCTTTCAGTGACTGAGGCTGGGAGCCTACTTTTTCTCTTTACTGGGATATCCATGCCCAGGTGAGAGCTAATGCGGTGCAGCGGTTTGAGCCTTGGACTGCAACACTGGAGAATGGGTTTCGAATCCATGCTTGGCCATGGAAACCCACTGGATGATCTTGGGCAAGTCAGATTCTCTGAGCCTCAGAAGAAGACAAAGGCAAATGTTCCCTTAAGAACAAGGCAAAGGCAGATGTTCCCTTAAGAACACATCTGAAGGAAACCCATAATAGGTTATCTTTAGGGTCTTCATGAGTCAGAAACAACTTGAAGGCACACAACAACAACATCAACAACAACAACCATGCCCAACTCTCTGAAAGCTACTCAGATTGTTCTGAAGTGAGAAACTATTTTGTAACTCTGGCCCATAATACTCCTCAGTGTCCTTTTTCTAAATGGAGCATCAGGAACATTAAGGACTTTATACTGTGAGTCTACAGAGTGAAGAAGTCAAGTCACCCCAGTTATTTAAAATAGGCTCTGAGCTGAAGGATCATTTATTTATTTTTAAGATGCCGTTGGAGTCTTTATTGCTTAAGGTTAGTAACTCTCCCACATCAGCCTCAAAAATTGTCTTTCATTCTGACCAGTATTGTGGTTGTATTCTGCTTTCCAGCTGATCAGATTTTTCTTGATTTTATGTTTAATACCTAGCTTAGACCACTATCCTGTGAACCAAATGGATGGAGTTTCCTCCTCCATTTAACTTTTTGAAGGTGGCAAGAGAAGAGAGGATGGAGTTACCAAGTATTCTGCTGACTAGATGTTCCAGAACATTGTCCTGGCACTAGATAACAAGGTTTCTCTGGATAATCTTAGATCTGAGATATTAGGGCCAACTCACAAAAGGGTTCTATCTCAGCTTCTTTTCTTCATTTATTAAAAGGTGGATGTCACTGCTGTAGAAGTGCAGTTTGCTTAGGACAAGTAGTGTTATTTTGGGATGAGCATAATGTTTCAAAGCAGCAATAGGGGACAGTTAAAATTCATGACATGCAGAGTTGATTGTCAGTAGTTTTTACGACATTTGTTTTCTGTCCAAATATCAAATGAAAGTATTGATTTCAGTTAAGCTAGCCTTGTAATTCTCCATAAAATTAACATGCTGTCTGCATTTGTAAACTGAGCAATGCATACATTTCTGTCTTTCTGAAAGATCCACACCACAAAATGCAGGACTTTGTAGCACCTCTTTCAGTCTGTATAAAAGGAAAAAGCTTTCCAGCTACCATATAAGGCCATCTTTTATAAAACGAGACACTTGCCAGCCCTGTAAGGGTCATATTTTCTGGCCCTCCAATAAGGGGCATCTCTTACAATAAGGGACACCTGGCAACCCCAGGTGAGCAGGAATCAGGAGCTATCGGCTACAATTGCTGTGCTGTCCTTTCCCCAGCATCTGAAAGAATATCGCAGCTCTCTTTTTGTGCCCTTTAGGTCATAAGATGGAGACTAGACTTAACTGTTCCAGTCCCATTTCCCAGCTCAGAAAAAGTAAGCTGCTGTTTTTCCTGACTGCCGGGGGTTGGAGGCTGCTTTTATAGGCCAGCAGGACTTTGGATGACTGCACTGTCTCACCATATTCATCCCCTTCCAAATTTTATAACATTTTGGGAGATTATGGTTGCAATATTTATTTATTTGCTAAACAAAGTAATTGTGTACTTCCTGGTTGGTATAAAGCCTTTTCTGAGCCTAAAAGATCTGATGGGGGACAGATGTTAGGGCTAAGGTGCTGGGAGGTCCAGGGACCCTCAAAAGCAATGATGGGGAGTCAAGCGTTATGTGCGTGTCATTTTCCCCATTCTTACTTTAAGGGATCAGAAGCAAGACCATGGATAACTCCATGGTTTTCTTTTTTAAATGGTTGGGAGAAGAGCACTGCTGATAATGGAGGATAGAGAACTAGTATAAAAGGAGAAAAGGGAGGAGTTAGGGTAGCCAAATTCTCTTTTTCTCTTTACAAGCTAATGTTTTGTGAATTATGGGTGAGGAAAGGCAGCATTATAGTCATAAGAGAGAGAGGGATTCTAAATTGTATACAGTTATTAAAATCTGTTGCTTGTGGAACAGTTGGCACGAAGGAGAACTTTTTAAAAAGTCTAAGGTTATAATTAACAATTTTTCATTCTTTTGTAAACTAGTAATGATCTGTTATTAGTGATTTTTGTTTGGATTAATAAAATGAGGACACTCCAATGTCATCAGCTAGCAGGCAAACCAAATTGTGTTGCTTTGTTTGGATGTGTGTCAGAAAAGTGAGTCATCTAGACAATGATGGTTTCAGGCTTTTGACGTACAGTGGGAATTGCTGTTTATTGTGTAGCCACTTGAGTCACTAATCATTAAGAGGCAGGTTTGATTTTGGGCCAAGCCTGTCACCAGCAACCTTTTCTCCAGAAATTCTCATAGAGTGCACAGAGGGAAGAGCTGTTCTTCTGTATAGACTTCCTGATCAGAAGAATTCCCTGTGTTCTAACATTTAGATAATATTGGCCTGAAATAGGATGCTTGCTTGCTTTCTGTGAAGTCGAGAAGTACTGAATAGCTTTCAGCAGTCCCCATATTTTTGCTGTCTGTCAAACAGTACATAAACTGTCGATACTAGCAGCGATAACAACAGGATGCCTGTTTCCCATGCCATAATTAGGCCTGTGTATGTTTGAGAGTACATTTTGTTTGGTTAAAAGCTTACAAGGAGCCATTGTCCCTTCTTGGCAGCAGATCAGCCTGACCATGCTTGACAGTCAAGATGAAACAGGGGAAAAAGTGGGAGTCTGCCAAATCCCCCAGTGGGCAGACCTTTGCAGCTCTGGCATGGCAGAGATATGGTTCAGTGCAATAAGCAAGGTTCTAAACATTAGGACGATGGCGGGGGTGTGTGTGTGTGATCAGGCCAGAGATGGGTTACTGTGGCAACACACTCTCTTTAGCATTGATATGAACAGCTGAGATGCTAACAGGCAAAGAGGGGAAAAACCTCTGAGGTGAAAAAAGGTAAAGAACCTCCAAATATTCAAAGTGCTTGCTCAGTATCTGTGTACATGCCAAGCCATTTTCTGCATTGTGTCACACTGTACTATTCCTCACTAATGTGACCAAGAAGTAGGACCCTAGAAACAGGACCTCATGAATGTGACTGGAAAACAGCCCTAGAGACACATCTAGGAACAGTCTTGAATCCAAGTGTCCTGGCAAAGCCCTTGGGTACCATTGCTGTGGAAGTCACACATTGTCCCTGCCCTTAAGTGGCTTGGCTTCCATTTCCCCTCTGTGTATTAGAGGTCCATATAGATGAGGTACATTGTGTTCTCTGCAGGATTGTGATGTGTTCCTTAAGGTTTGAAATAATATATGGTTTCTCTTTTGGTCCTTTCCTTCAAGTCATAATAATAGAGCAAACTCTAGGATCTGTTTTCAGTGCCACACAATGAACATGTAATGCATCCAAGCACTAGCAGAGTGCTCTTTGTTCTTTTTTCAGCTGTCTGCAGATTCAGAGTAAAGAGTGTTCTCATTCTGAAGGTTTAGTTCTGAGACAGCCTCAACCCTGATACTAGCTGTTTGGAAAGTTTAAAAACTGCCTTTCAGCAAGGAAAGGCTGGCTGGCTGAAGGCAGTGTAAGTTTTCGTCCACCACCGCCCCCACGTGACCACGGGTGGCGGGGGGACGTTTCTTTGCCGCCCTCCCGCGAGAGGAGAGTGGTCTCGGGGGGAGGCGGGGCTGGAGGGGGCTATTTATGGCCACCTCACCCCTCCCTCGGCCTCTTTTTGATCGCTGCGACCCACCCTCCCTCCCTATGGTTTCAGTGTAAGATAGCTGGTCGCTTCGGGGCCAGGTAGGAATTCCCCCCCCCATTTTTGGGGGTTTTTTTCGCCTACCCTACACTGCGCCAGGGGTTGGGTAATTGGCTCTAGGGTGGTGTCTTAATTTGGTATTAAATAGGGTCGTCACAGATAAATTATCAGTTGTCAAGCCCGATATGGGGGGGGTCTAAGGGGTCGGCGAGTACCTATGGCACCCTTCGGTGTAGGATAAGCCTATCCTTGAGGGGGGACCTGGGCTCACCCTACTCGTCCTGCGCCGGGGGGATGGGCATTTGGGGCTCACCTCACAGAAAAGGGCCGGCCAAAGTCTTAATCCACCATCAGCGGTTGACTTTGGAGCCTGGTATCTCGCCCCGGGCTAGGGAAGATGGTCGGGATGTGACCCTTGCCCTAGTCCGTAAATGCAGTTGACCCCCCCCTTCTTCCTCAGGTCAGAAGTTCAGAAGTTCAAGTTCAAGTTCAAGCTCAAGCAAGTTCAAGTTCATTTTCCCTTGATGTTAATTAGGCATATTAATAAATTGCCCTAGTCAACCCAAGTCCTGTGTGAGATCTCTTCTGTTCGTGGGTTGGGCGGCAAAGAGAGCAAATGGAGCTGCAGAATGAAGTTAGCACTCTTTGCCTGTAGAAGATGCTGCAGTTAGACAGAAGAAGCAATGGTCGCAAAATCATTGGGACTACTGCAGTAGCAGCCTGATGCTTACAACTATCTGATTGCTTTGATCTCTTGGTATTGCTTTGGTAGAGGTCATAGTGTAGGTCTGATAACTTATCTTCATTTTATATATTCCCAGTTATGGTGTAGCTGCTTCCCAATAGTTGTCTCAGATGTAGGCAAAGTGTAACCTTGAGGGTGCATGCAGGACCTCCCCAGATGTTTTAGTGGCCCTCAACACCTCAAGAACCCCCACACTGCTCTTTTATTCTGGCCCAAAAAGAGGGCAAATTGCTGCTCCTGGAAGCCTCCAAATGCGACAAGTGCCAAACTTTTGTGTGTGTGTGTGTAACATAAAAATAAATACTTTTGAGAATCAGAAGTTAATTTCTAGCCACTTTAGGTCTTTTTCCCAGTAATCTATGCAGCCCCCATGGGGCATATAAGTCACTCTGGACCTGCCATAGTTGCCCACTCCTGGGTCAGCTCCATACTTCAGGGACATGTGTTTGAATCATCCAAGTGTAAGATCAATTGCTTGGTATTTTTAAGGCATTCAGCAACCTGCTGTATTAGAAGGCGTCTACAGGGGAAAAGAATTACATGTCGAGAGCTGTCCATGTGGCCATGGTACTTACAACCATGTGTGTGGAATGGGGTTCATCACATGTTGCAATCATATGTGGTAAAGGCATTAGAAACCACATCTGGTTTCATATTTTATATTCCTTCATGACTTAATTTTCTATTTATATCCTTAAAATGAAGTACAGATTGTTAGTTATGGAAGCTGTTTTGGTAATTGATAGTTTGCTAAGTTGAAGAGCACAGGTGTCTGTGCTACAGCTGGCAGTTCTTTAGGGAATGCATGAAGAACCTGAATACAGTTTTTTTGTTAGCTCAAAGTTCTCAATATTTTCGGTAGATGTTTTTGATCCCCCTCTACCCAACATTTTACTTGTTTGGATAGTACGTGTACCTCAGTTAAGAAAGTAGATGTATTCTTGGGCATTAGTTCATTAACAGAAAATATGGTACCAGAAGTAGAAATAACATGGAAGAATAGGGATGGGATCCTATACCACTAAAAGGAAGAACAGGTCAACATGTTCAGCAAACTTCTTGTTCAAAACTGAATGAAATGCACATATGAAGTGAAACAAGCAGGTGAGGTTGGCCTTGTAAACAAAAGTAAACAAAAACATTTTGAATGTTCTAGAGGCTTCTTGAAGGCCTCTTCCTAAATGTATTCAAAGAATATTTTTTCTTACGATTTCCATTTTGGTGATTAAATTTATGCATCAGTGTTTTGTTTTTTTTAACATGCTGGAGGAAGATGATGAGGGAGGCTAATCTGCTTTCCCCCTTTCTTTCTGTTTTGCTCTTTGTGTATGCCTGATAGGGGATTGTGGAGACAGCTGCTGTTTACCTTGTGTGTTGCAAACAGACATTTACAGCTACTATAGGGTCAGCCAGAGCAGTTCCATTCTTTCCTAGCAAAAGTTTTATTGTGTTGTTTATTGCAGACACACTGCTGCAGTTCAGCACTGAGACCCTGTGTTTCTCCAGCCGTGCTTCGGTGTGGTTCCAATGCCAATGCATCCAAAAGGGGCAGGAGGGGGGAAATACCCTTAAGCTACAGAGAGGAGAATGAAGAAAAGGGGAGACATGGAGCAGGCGTAAAACGGCTTTGTAAAAAAGGAGCTGTTTTTTGTCAGAGGCTTTGTTAACTGAGCTATGGATGTATTAATAATAGTACCAGGAAAAGCTGATTATTAATAAAACCAAATGACCCTGAGGATTAACCATTATTGTTTTAGATGGTCATATGAAGACTAAAATTGTTTGTGAACTTTCTGCATCACTGTAGCATATATACTTTTGTAGAGATTAGGGGTGCAAGACCCCCATGACAGTGGGGGGAAAAGCAAATAAAATCACCAGTGCTATTTTTTAAACTTGAGAATATTTCTCTAGATATCTTTAGATCTTCCAGCACTATTCTGTGGTCAGCTTCTGGTGGAAGTGGCTGCTGGAGGACCTAACAATGCCTAGAGGAGTTTCTCTCTAGGTATCTGTAGGTCCTCAGGCTACTCTATCCCATCTAATTTTGGAAGCTAAGCATGGTCAGCTCTGGTAAGTACTTGGATGGGAGACTGCCAACAAATACCAGGTATTGTAGGCTGTGTTTTAGAGGAAAGGAGGCACAGAGTACTTTGAGTGAGTTATGGGGCACTTTGTAAGGGTCTTAAAAAGTGTGAACTAGTCCTTATGAATTAACACCTCAGTAACCTTTGTAAGTGCTTGGATGGGAGTCCACCAATAAATGCCTGGTGCCGTAAGATATATTTCTCAGGAATGAACAGGCAAAACCACCTCTGATTATTCCTTGCCTAAGAAAAGCTGGTGAAATTCATGGATTACCATAAGTCAACAAGCAACTTGAAGCACATACACACAGATCTTTTTTAGGAACTTTAAACAACAGGTTGAATATCTAGGTCATTGAAAGGATGGAAGGAACCTCTTTTGTATGAAATCCAAGTCTATATGAGATTGTGCTGATTATATATTAGCTTATTGGTTGCTCCAGCTATATTTTTTTTAAGAAGCAGGCAATATGCTTTTCTGTATGACTCGCTCATGGGGTCTGAGGAGGAGGCTGTGATGATACTGATAATTACTTTTATCTGCTAGAACTGTAGAAATACCAAGAGTTGCAGCAATGTTTGTACTTTGTGCCCCAGAAGGAGGAAAATCAGGTCGCTTGTGTTTGTGCACCTTCTGAGCCAGATGATTGCCTGCTGAGTCAGGAATGGCAGCTCCCAGCAGGCGCTGTGCCATAAATTATCACCTCCCTGTCCCAACCTAGATTCTGCTGTGGAGCCCTGAAGGTAAGGATGAGCTGTTAGGAGGAAGTACTCATTGCAGAGTTAAACTTAGGGAGTGGAAATTTTGTGAGAATATTTATTCTATCCTCTAAAGCCTTACTATGCAATGAGGAAGAAATATACAGTAGTACAATGAAGAGCAAAGGAAATTTACACTGCAAGCACATGGCAAATGCATTCCTGTTCTTTTTTGCCACTCCCACGGGCTGAGCTCTCAGCAAAGCAGGCTCTGTCTTCGGTTGAGGATTTTAAGGAGAGACAAGTTAATCTTTCTTGTGGATGAACAGGTTCAAAGCTGGACAAGAAGCTCTGGGTGTTTCATAAAGGTGGTTTTCCTGCTGATACCTTTGTCGCTTTAGTGCTTATGCTCCTTGTTTTGTTACGGAGTTTTTTGTTTTGTTTGTTGTGGATTTTGGATCTAGAATGTGAATAATAGTTTCTGCAACCTTGCAAACAGTAGTAGAATGCCTGAGTCCAGATGCACAGGTATTGGTAGGGGACAAAAAAAGGTTGCTTCCCTAGCCCTCAACTTTTTCTTCTTGCAAAATATATTTGTCTCATCTTCTTAATATTTTGCAGCTTGATTACATTTAATGTAGTTGTGGCTCCCTATTTTGTGTGTGTGAACAGTGCATGTGAGCGTCTGAGCTGTAAATATTTTTCTCTGTGCTTGGATTCACTTGAAAGATTTGGAAGATAAATGGCTCTTTTTGGGGGGGGGAGACTTCTTGGGGATGCTTTTGTCTTAAAAAAGACTCCCTGAGTAGTCTAATAGATATGAACTCTTTCGCTGTATACATAGCAAGTCGACCGTAAATTCTGTATGTGCATCCAGAGTGGAGATATGCAGCTAAACTGCTTGCCATTGAAAACTACTGCAGGTAAACCACTACGTCTCAATTTAGGAAACAGCACTTCCTGATGAAGCAGTTGATACATACGCATGCCTGCTCCCTTGTGTGAGTCTAGTTATTTAGTTTATAGCATCTGTTTCAGGCAAGGGAGCTGCTCTTCTTGAATCAAGACGTTCCTCAGGCTTGGCTTGTGCTTTGAGGAGTTCTGGGTTCTAAATAAGAAATTACAGCTGCTGCTGCTCCTACAGTAGTTGCGAGACAGGCAAAGTGGTTTGTGTCAGAGTCCGGTTAATCCCTTCCAGCCTTGAAAGGAGTGTGAATGTAGCAAGACATTCCACTTCCCAGGTTTAAGGTATGCAAACACCTATGGCAGACCAAAGCATACTCCCTTTCCCTCTTTTGCCCAAATAGTCACATGTGTGTGAGTGTATGTGTCTCTGAGAGAGAGAACGGGGAGAAAAGAAAAGAAAGTAAGTGTTGCTCCCTGGGAGCAGTTGTTTCAGCACTTTAAACTGTGGAGGTGGTAATCTCCCTTGCAGTTGGGTGCATTATGGGTCTCTGCTTTTGTACAGACTATTTTGGATGGGAAGTAGTCCAGAGGTGTGTGGGTGTGGAGTGATTGACAAGTGTGGAATGATTATCAAGAGAGTTTGTATTTGTATATGGAGAGGGATTGTCTGTGAGAACAAGAGTGGTAGATTTGGCTCAGAATCCTTTGGAGACAGTGAGGATGGAGAAGACAGACAGGGACAGAGGTTTGGGGAGTATAGTTTGGAAAAAGATAGCTGAGAGACCTGTCTTATGAGTTGAGGGGAAAGTATAGTAAGATATATATACACATGTGTGCGCACGCACACATAAATCTGTAATTGAACATTGTTGATGTGGTATAACTATATTAGATGATAGTGAGGAGTTCAAGAATTTTCTGATAAGAATATAAACTCTTTCTGGATGGGCTGATGATTGGCTGGGTAAGGCTAGACTATGATGGTTGAGGCCCTGGAGTGCTTCTGGTAACAGGGCTCCCTGTGTGAGCTCTCCCACCTTTGCACTGTGTGGATCAATGCTAGTCATACTACACAGAGCAGCCCCCAGCAACCCTTTTCAGGTCACAAGGAGGGAGTTGATCTGGTCATATCTGTGATCCTGTGGGCATGAAGAAGGCCAGTGTCTCCACTTCACAAACTCCATTGCTGAGACATGTGGCCAGAGTGGATGGGAAACTTTGTCAAGCTTTGGAAGCAGGAGGAAAGATCTAGTGACTCTCTTTCCACAGCAGCATTCTATAAAAGTGTGTGTGCCTATGTGCCATCTGCGCATATGTAGGTGTGTATGTTCAATACAGTAGCAGCAGCAGCACAAAGGCCCCTAACCATCAGGGATCTTAGAGCATTTTTTTCCACATGCACCATTGTGACTAGGGCTTAACCAGAATTTCAGTAGTGATCTGTTTTTTTTTAAATAAGATCTGTTGTTTTTCCAAAGTGCAGTTCTAAACTGATATAATTAAGGTATAGGCATAAAAAGGAAATGAACACACATATTGTTATAGTTTTAAACTTGCAAATACATACCTATTCTAGTTTTTAAAGGGAAGAGAATTTTGAATGATGTAGTATGTGGAGAAACTTAGGACAACTCTACAAGAAAGTAGTTTATGCTGTCTATATTTTGCTAGATAGGTTTTGTACATAATGAGCAGATTGACAGCGTTTTTGCCAGAAAAATTATGTGGAAACGGTAAGGATTTAAATAGCTTTGTACTTCTTGATCCAGGCCTGTATTGCAAACCTCATGATAAAATGAACATATTGTTAAAATGACATTTGAACTTGCCATCAAAAAACCTGATGCTACCAACAGTTAAATTTACAAAGCTTTAATGTCTTTTGTTTGTAAAATTTGAACTAAGCATTTTTCTTGAGATCTTTGCTATGAGGGTTTTGGATTGAATTTGCAGTCCCAGTCCACCCAGGCATATAATCCCAGGCCATTTATCTACACTCCCTTGCTTATCTTTGTCATTCTCAAGTTGCAGTTTGCTCCACTCCTAGCTGTGCTATATGATGTATTGTTGTTGTTGATGCGGACATCTGTTTCAAGATGCAGTCATAGACTGCCATGGGAAATGGGTTTCTACCATGAGGTGATTTGATCATCCACATTGCTGCATGTATAGTTTTCCTTCTAATGTGCATTTTCATGTTTGTTGCATTTTGAGATCTTCATTAAACAGAAAGGCTTTTCTAGATTTTCTACAGAATTGATTTGTTTTATATATTTATTATACATTATGGAATAAATATTTCCCTGTGATATTGAGACTCGTGGCAACAATATTCTGTTAGGAACTTTTTGTGTTGCCTGTCTCTTTACTTCATGGATTTCAGATATCATAATTTCAAGTATTCTTTATGTCTTTGCGATGATTTAAATACATGTGATTTTTAAATGAGCCTTTTATTTTTACAACCTCAATACATGTACATATATTTTATTATTTTAACAATTACTAATTTTTCACATCATTCCATCACCACCCTTCTCTCCATATTTTTAAAAATTTAAATGTGTGTTTGTTTTTACTTCCAAGAAATCAGTGCCTTTAACAACTCTGAAATCGCATGATGAAGAAGTTGGGTGGGGTATAGTTATGTAAATGCTTTTAATCTCCTTTTAAAAGTGTATAATTAATACTTTGTTGTTTGTTACAATTTTTGCCTGATTACAGGATTATTATGCAGGTGCTCATGTGTGGGTTACATTTAAAAATTGAACAAAAATGAAGACAAAAAAAAAATGCAGCTGTTTTCTGTTAAGCACAGTAGGGGCCTGAATTAAGTCCCCTTCCCCATTCACAGCTGTGCAGGGAGTACAGTTTATTTTAAAACATTTTTAGAAAGACAGGTGCTCCTTGAAAACTATTTTAAAAATATCCCTTCAAAAACTGGAAAAGATTTTGTTGGAAACCATTGCATATGTATTTAGAAGCCACACAAACACAGTTATCAGAATGGGTTATCTGATCCCTAAGCAATAGCGAGAACACCAGAAATGCACCCCCTCTTTTTAACAAAATGATGGGAAAGTAGTGATCCATATAAAAAGGAGAAAAAGTAACATCTTTACACCATAGAAGCAGTAATTGGGGTGGTGAACATGAGGTGGCAAACACCATCATGAAGCAGAACAAAGCAGTCATGGTCAGTGCCTCACCAAAATAAGACAGAGCCCTAGCATACCTAAAGAAAGTGGTTATAAAATCGTTTCTGAAAATGTCCTTCCTAGATCCCACCTATTGGACAATTATCAGCCAATTTCCAATATTACATTTTTAGGCAAGGTGTTGGAGTGTTTGGTGCCCTTCCAAATGCAGGGGTTTCTTGATGAGATGACATGGATGAGATCCATTTAAATCTGATTTCAGGTCTTGTCACAGAACAGAGGTAGTTTTGGTTATCTTGCTGGATGACTTACACTGGAACAGAACAGGAGGAGTGTGTGCGTGTTGGTTCTGCTGGAGCTCTCAGGGACTTTTGATACTGTTGACTGTGGTATCCTTCTGGGCCACCTTGCTGTGATGGAACTTGAAGGCACTGTTTCATAGTGGCTCCATTCCTTAGAGGACCTGTTTGGCAACTCCTGAGCCCTTCGCTTTTGGCCTGTGAGGTCCCTCAGGAATTGGTTATGTTTCCCATGCTGTTTAACAGATGCATGTCAGCAGTCGCCTGGAGTGCATTTGCACAGTTAAGTCCTGTGCATGAGCTCTGCCTGCTCCTAAAAATGTCAGATCTGTCCACATTGACAGATGCCTTTAGTTACATACTGTTTGGATTACTATAATGCCCACCCATGAGGTTGCTTTTGAAGAATGTTAAACTTCAGTAAGTCCAAAGAGCTGCAGCCAGATAGTTAACTGGGAGAACACAACTCCCTTGTTGCAACAGCTCCATTGGTTGCCAGTCTGTTCTATGCAAAATTCAAAATGTTGGTTATAACCCGTAATAAAGCCCTGTATGGTTCAGGGCTAGGTTATCTCAAGGATCATACTTTCCCATATGAACCTGCCTGTTTTTTGAGATCTTTTGGGGAGGTCTTTAACTCTGTCCCACCATCCTCTCAGGTACATCTAGTGGGAATATGGGAGAGGGCCTCCTCAGTTGCTGCTCTCAGGTTCCGGAGTGGTTAGACTGGCATTGTCCTTGCTGTCTTTCCACAGGCAGATTAAGACCTTTTTGTTTTGGTAGGACTGTGAGGACTGATTGCTTAGGGGAAATGGGTCTTGCATAATATGCTGGACTATTTGTTGTTTTCTCTGTAATGGTTTATGTCAGAGCTTTTCAGACTTTTTGTGTTGGTGACACACTTTTTAGACATGCATCATTTTCATGACACAGTAATTGAGTTTTACTAGCAAACCGGAGCTTAAACTAACCCCTTGTAAGAGATACAGACACATTCATAAATTGCAATAACAGAATATATGGGAGCATAACATACCTTATGAAAACCTTTCATATTTTTTAAAAATATATGATTTATAAGTAATAGCATACATTTCCAAGATTGTAGGTGACGCACCTACTACACACTGCAGGCGACACGCTAACATGTCATGGCACACCGTTTGGAAAGCCCTGGTTTATGTTTTTAACTTATTTTAATATCTTCATAGTTTGATTACATTTTTAACATTTATATAGTGTGAATTTTATCTATGTTTGTTGTCAGCCAATTTGTTTTCCAAACTGAATGAATGAATGAATGCACTTTAGAACACATTTTGGAAATGAGCTAACTTCTTCCCATATGTTCTGTTCTGTACACTGCTATTCTTAACAAGGACTGTACTATAAATAAGGAATAGTGATTTATCTTGGGTTTTCCCTCACTTTAGCCTCTGAGTAACCTTTATTTGCATCATAAATTAGTCGAAGTTTCAATCAACCGTTCTAGCACAGATCAGTTCATACCTTGTGCTACTTGAATAGTCAAGATAGTTTCCATTTGTAAATGTGAATAATATGACACTGAGCTTAATTTTTCAGATTAAAATTAGGAACACTGGAACTGCTTTGAAGGTGGCAGGGGGAGCATTCAGCATTGGCGAGCAAATTAGTTAAGTACCTACTTGCAGGTACTCACCGGGGGGAGGCAATTATTTTTACCATTTATTATTATTCAAGCATCCTTAAACATGAAGACTCTTATAAGCCCAATGTGTGCTTAGAAGTGCCTTCCTTGTGGTTAGTGTGGCTTACTCCCAAGTAAGTGTGCCTAGGAGAGATTGCAGGCAGCCTTTGTTATTTGGGTTTGTGAGTGAAGGAAGGACAACCTCCATTACAAGCTAGGAGGTAGTCACATACAGAGGAGCTCTAGCCCCTCCTGTCTGCTGACTCATGACTCTACCTCACCTGAAGCGTCTCTCTGGACATTGCCTTATTTGGAAGGTAGTTTGTGGTTGGAGGAAACCTCATATTACCTGCCCCTCCGGACATTTCCTTATATAGATGGAACTTTTGGACATTACCTAATATGGGGCAGGTGGTCTGTGATTGGTGGAAAAATGCCGCAGTGGGCGTGTGTGCTGTTTACCTGGATAAAAAGGCCTTGCCAAGCCTCTGGCCTTTGTCCCGAACTTCCGGCACCCTGCTGCAGCAGACTTTTATATTTTTATACTTTTGTACACAATAAATCTGGCCTTTAGCCTTTGAACCAAGAAATGTCTGGTCATTTGCTTGTTTCTCAGAAAAAGCCGTCCTTCTTAAGGGCATAGAAGGTGACAGGTTCAACAACAATTGTTGTCTTAAAATGTCTTAAATCTTTATTATTTAGTGAATTTCTCATGGATAATACCAGAGGAGGCTCAACTACATAGAATTTCAGGTGGTCCAGTTTTGCCAGATCATTTCAGTGTGTGCTCAGAACTCTTAAATTAGGAGTGGTGTTGAAACAGCCCCCTGCATCCATGTTCTGGACTCCATAATTAAAATGTAAGCTAATTAAAGGCTAATAATCAAAGTGATATTTTCTTAGGGTGTTTAGAAAATATTGATGAATAGACAAGTATTAAAAATGAAATGTTTTAAGTGTGACATTTTATTTAGCATGTACCGTTTTAGTACAAAAAATGCATGTAGAGGTTCTAAAACAGTTGATAAAATCCTACAGTGTGCACGGAAGGTTTACACTGGAAACATGTAGCATATTCATGTGTGGTCTATTTTTGTCACATGGATGTTAAGAGAGTAGAATCAGTGTGTTTATTTATAGAAGTAGCTACAGGCAGAAACCTGTTTTTCATGTTGGCCTCTTCCGCTGTGTTACTTAGGCAATTTATGTGAAGAAAAGGTGAAAATACCAATATGCTTTATAATCACCGGTTCTCCAGGTGTGTTCAGAAGGAATAAATTATGCCATGTAACTCCAAGACATAATTATAGGTAGCCATGCTGGTAAGTTATTTAAAAAAAATCTGAAGAGCAATAGTAACATGATACTTTTGATTGCAGAATTTTTCGCACAATGAATGTAATACAGGTTTTTCAAATTCTGCGTGGGTTTTGTGACCATGTGATATATGTCAAAGGAAGAATGATGGCAAAATGCTGCTAATTTACCACTCAAACAATTTAAAGAACTTGCACCCATCCTCACTCAGTTTTTGGTACAAAAATATTAAAGTATTAACATGTGGTTCTGGAATTACTAATAGGTTGTTTAAGTACCTTAAAAGTGATAACTAGTGTGAACATGCCGTCTGGATATTTGTAATTACTTGTTCTGTTGCGTTTAAAAGGTACTAGTTACTCTGATCATCCAAAAGATTCCTACATGTTACTGTAGTCCACGAGTTAACTTGCTGGATTGTTACTGTTGCATATTACCGTTACTGTCACTATTAACGCTACTGAAAAATACGGGTGAATGCCCCCCTCCTTTTCTAATCATCATAATTCTGAGTGGCCTGTCCTATCTGGACTCTCTTTCCACCACTTACACAGGCAAAACCCATCAGACCATATGTCCTCTATGTGCACTGCACACAGATAGTTTGAGTGGGTGTGCAGTGAGTGCATCCACTCACTCTGTCCCTCTTTCTTCACCATGTCTCTCCTCCCCAAATAATTATTCTAAATTAGAATAATTTAGAATAATTTAGAATAATTTACATGACCTCAGGCATGCAAGAAACAACCCCTCCTCTATACTCTCTGAGTTCATCTAACTGAGCCAATCCAGTGCATGCTCTGTACCATTGTTTGAAGCAGCCAGCTCTGCTGGACTTATGTGTGCTATTGCTCTCTCTCCTCTCTTTCTGGCAGCAGCAGTTTCTTTAATTTGATTAGAATGGGAGAAGGTAGAAAGCTAAAGTTTTAGTTTTTAAAAAAATCCAAATAACCTAAGTATCTAGACTTGTGTTTTCAGGGCTTTCAATGTGTTTCCTTCCTTTCCTTCCCACTTTTACCCTCCTTTCTTGTTGCTGACTCTTGTGCTCCTCGGTAATAGCCCCACACTCAAAATAGGCAGCTCCAGGCAGTTGTCCAGTTTGTTACTGCAAAAGCTAGCTATTTATAAAAGTAACTCATTACTTGTTACTTCCAAGTTCTCAGAATATCCTGGAATATACAGACTAGTGTGTAGTTTAATATTAGATGTGACTATCATTTTAAACTGGATGAAATTTAGCATTATTCCTTCTTTCCATAGGCTGAAGCAAGACTTGCAGCAAAGCGTGCAGCCCGAGCTGAAGCACGAGAGATCCGGATGAAGGAACTTGAGAGGCAACAAAAGGAAGTATGTTAAGGATGCTTTATTGTGTGCTTCTATTGTCCATAATGCCTTGACTGCAGAATCATTTTGCAGTCTTATAACTAAAGTGCAGAAATGGTCTTTTGGGGCCCTTGAATACCGATGGCTTAAGAATTCTGTTTAAAGATCTGTAAAGCGTGAAGTGTGTAACAGTGTTGTAACTTATTTTCTCATTGTAGTAATATATCATAGAACTGGATGAAACCAGAATTAAAATGTATGCATTGATTCTTGCCTCTTATAATGTCGGGAAACTAGCAAAATATATACAAGGTGGGGAAGTGTGACTCTTCAAGGAATGTGGTTTCTTTGGCTTTGTTTTTGGTTCCCAGTCATCCATTAATGAAAGGAATGAAATTGTAAGCAGTGTTCTCTACCTAGAAGTGGAATCATTGTAGGTCTTCCTCTTTGACAGCCAGAAAACTGTTATTCCCATGGTTTATTAGGCTTTCTCTGTTGGATAGAGTCATAGTACCTGCATGCTTGCTTGGGGAATGAAAAATAGAAGAATATATGTCAGGCACACAGATAAAACTGGTACCAATGTCTAATTTGATTCAGATAGTGAGCTTACAAGAGTGCTGACCATTTTTTATCTGCATCTTGGTGTTTAGTTAGTGGGCAATATTTGGAAATGATTTTCCTTGAAGACTTCAGTCACAAAGAGAAAATGTAACTGGCATGTTGAAGAGCTTTTCTGCTACAATTGTTGCTTCTATTAAAGTAGAATACTCCTTTGTTGCCTTAGCCAGGAGGTTTACATGTCTGGCAGAGTATTTATATCCGCCTGCTGTGCCAGTGATGACTAATAGGATTTCCTAAACAGCATCGCAACAAACCATAGTAAATAAATATCCTAACCCTTGCTGTGAGGATGCCCATAATGTTTATAATGTAAGTGTATGATTTTGTTACAAGAGCAGTTTAGGTCTCTAACAGCTTCCTGTTTTCTACATCCAGAGTGTATTGTCAGTGTTCTGAGTATCCCCATCAGTTATCAGTTATGCACATCTGAACAAATAAATCCATTTTAAGAATGTAGTGAGCTCACTGAAATTTTACTGAGCCGCTTGGAAACAAAAGGAGAATGGACAAAGCAATATATTGTTTTCGGACAGAATTAATGAATCTTAACTAACACAGAAGAATAATGGTTAGGTATGTAGAAGGTGAGTGAAATCTCACAAATTCTGAGATTACTGTACCAACAATTTGGAAAATAGAAGTTTAATAGACAGAGGTTCACAAATAGACTGTTTAGTTTAAAATAACCTTTTGTCTTAATTTGCTCAGAACTCAGTCATAATATAAATAACTAGTTCTAAAGTAGCCAGCTGGGTTCTTTAACTGTTATGTCAGTTCATGGAAATAACACTGGGATTATTGACCCAGTTAGCCTTTTATAGGCCCAAACACAAATTTAGAAGATACAGTATACTTCTATGCCTAAAAGAAATTTTCCTATTCAGGGTTTCAGCTAGCTTCAAATAAAAACAAAAACTATGGGCTCTTTCATACCACCCAAATGACATTACGATTCCACTTTAACTGCCATGGCTGCATCCTGTGCAGTCCTTCTGGGGTGTGGAGTTTGAGGAAGCATCATAGGAGCTCTCTGGCGTGAGGAGTCTAAACGCCTCTCCCTAAATTACCAATTCCAGGATTCCACAGGAAGTTGCAATGGCAGTGAAAGTGCAATAATAGTACTATAATTGGCCTATATATGCTAAAGGCACCAGATCCTGTCTCATGTTAGAAGATAGGCAGGGCCAGCCCTGGTTAGCACTTGGATGGGAGATCGTCAGTGAATACCAGCTGCTATAGGCTGTATTTCAGAGGAAGGATATGGCAAAACCACCTTTGAATATTCTTTGCCTAAGAATACCCTATGAAACTCATAGGGTCACCAAAAGGCACTGAACATATGCACAACTGAGTAGTGTGAAAGGGTACATTGTTGCATTTATTGGGCCTTGTGGAACAGGGAAAGAAGATTCTCCCTCTTCCTATCCACTTCTTAACCTTCTAAAACCTTTTCTTCTTATACCATAGTGCAGTGAATACTGGATTGATGAGAATCTTCGCAGTTCAGAACATATTCTGCACATAATTTCTGAGCAGAAAATAATTTCTGCACAAGTTTGATGCAAAAAATGCTGTTTACTGTGCAAACAGACCACATGCAAATTTTGTCCAGAAAAAGCCCTCAACTACAGCATCTTCTGCATTTCTGTGCAAAAATAACTTTCTGAGCAGAAAACACAATTTTCTGCACAAAAAGCCTATATGCTATCTTTTGCACAGAGTAAGTCCCAAACTTGAAATAGTCTTCAGAAACTGTATTGTTTTTGAAGACTTTCTCATAGCTGGAAGAAAATTGCTAAGATGGTTCACTGCTTCCTTTGACAATGAAATTAGTAAAAATTACATCCCTACAGCCTACTACAGTGAACATTTTAACATTTAATAACGGGGAAGATGGGATTTTGGATAGTCCAGAAGGGAAAAAGGTAGTTCACACTCACTCCAGTATCGCTAAGTGGAAACAATTAGCTGGTCAGAATGCTGGATTTGTGGGGAACACATGTGTGGATGTTTTAAAAAATCCTGTTTAAGATGCATTGAACTAGTGAGGCTGAGCAAAAGTATTCCTTATAGACCAAAACACTACCTGCAGGATGTTAGAGGTGTGTCAGAGTACCACATTTAGTGTTCTCATAAGAACATGAGAAATATCATATTGGATCAGACCAAAATGCTTTTTAGTCTGACATTTTGTTCACATGGTGCCCATTTAGTTACCACAACTACACTGTATGTCTTGCATTTCCCAGCAACTGATGCACAGAGGTATGATGCCTCTGATAATCTAGACACTGCAAAGTTGTTTTCATATCTACTCTGCTATCTCCCTGCTGTCTACTTTCATGAAGATGTCATCTGAATATGGAAATAAGCATATTCCTTCCTTTCTCAGGTGGGCTACTAATGGAATTAACATCTTTGTGTAGACCCTGGGGGCCCCAGACAGGCCAAATGTAGGACACTGAACTGATAATGTTGATTGCTGAATTCAGATCTCAGGAACTCCCTGCATTGATAACTCATGGATATGTGCAAGTATGTTTCTTGCAAACCTATCAGCTGCAGATAACCTCCCATTTCCAGTTTAGCCAAAATTGTTTACAGAGTCTCCCTTTTGAATTTCTTGTACCGTACAAACCCATTCAGGAATCTCAGGTCCAGACTGGTCTGAAACTCACACTGTGCTCAGGTCTCACAAAGAACAGGGAGTAAATTCTCTTCAATCTCAGTCCCTGGGTCACCTCCTCTATCACTGCTATTTGCAAGAAATAAATTATTTTTGTTTATATTATGTGTCTTTCTCTGTAGTCTGATTGTTCCTTCAGCCTATCTGAGAATACTAATGGTGATTTTGTTTATATCTTGCCTTTTCCCCAGAACTGTAGGTTACCTGACTAGTTGCTGATTGACAGCCCTAACTTTCATGGATTTACCCAATCCCCTTTTGAATCCATCCAAATTGACAGCTGTATCTTTCTTCTGTGGCAGTGACTTCCACAGTTTTAACTGTGTACCTGTGAGGAAGGACTTCTGTTTATCTGTTCTGCATCTCCCACCATTTAGCCTGGATAGATGACCTTGGATTTTATTGTGATATGAGAGCGAGAGAAAAAAAGATTTTCCCTATTTACTTTCTCCATACCATGCATAATTTATATGCCTCTATCATGCTTCCTTTTACTTGCCTTTTTGGAAGTTAGCTGCCACAAGCACATCATAACTTTCTTCATTGTGGATTTGTTCCAGTTATCATTTTCACCATTCTGTCTCCTGTCAGAAGAATCCTTAATGCCTTGTAGCAAGAGTCAGAGTGACATTTTAGGTTTATACAGTTCATTATGCTACTTACTAAACACACACTCCAAAACAGCTGAGGGATTCACAAATACCTATTCAGCGACCAGACCACCCTTAAACAAACATTGATTAAAAGAATGTTAGAAAATTTGTTTAGTATTCCCAGAATGCATATTTTTGAAAATCCAAGAGCCTAATCTAATTTCTATTTGAGTAACTAAGGTGAGTTTAGCTGCACTGTTCATTAACTGTTTTGAGGTGAACGATATCCACATCATAAAGTCTTAATGGTAGACTTTAAATAGGTTTGAGTAAATGATTGTTCTGTACTGTTCTGATTGTTACAGTTACCTGTGATCAACAATTGAAGCTGTGTCTAAATACTATTAGTGTTGATATAGTGTCAGCTCACAGACCTGTCTGAAGTCATTTAATTACTTCTAGCTGTTCATTTCTAGGATATTGTACTCTTCCCCCCTCTATTTTGTAGCATCAGTGGCCTAAATTGAATTGCTAGTAGATACACTGAATCAATGGGATTTATATCAATGTTGATTTACTTGTCAGCAATTGATTCACTGGATCTACTGTAGTTGGGATAAGCAGTTGGATTTATGTCAGTTTTTTTTAGTAGCCTTGTTTCCCACATGGGTTTCTAAGGCTACACATCTTGATTACACTAGTTTGAATAATTCTGTAAATACAGCATGGGAGATAAATCAGTTTGTTCTTTAGATGTACTACAGGTAATTAAATCTGGAGTAGTCATACTATTTTAACACTATCGCCTTTAAAGTGCAGCAGTGTGCGCTTGGCAAGTCAACATTTATAGTGACATGGCAAGATTTTAAATTTTTTTGTTATAATGGGTTAAAGCTACAGGTCATTGCTCAAAGGTCACTAATCTGAAATGAAAAGGAAATAGTAATTCTCTGAAGAAATCCCTCCCTGTTAGCTAAGGCAGCAAAAACCTGCATGCTTCAAAGCATCTGCCTGTTGCTAATCACTTATTGTCTTTGGGATTGAGAGAAAATGAATCTGTCAGAAAGGTGTTTGCTGTTTCTTAAAGGAAAAATGAGAGTTAACTTGCTACTACTAGACATTTTGCTTTTTTAAAGATAAAGTATTTGTGTTCAGCTCTCAGATAAGGAGAGGAGAATTTACTTTTTTCAGATCTCCTTTTTAAATGTCTTAATATCTTAATATCCTAAACTTTAAGATATATTGTATTCATAGAGAAGGGTGGCAGTTTTGTAACTGTGTTGGAGTATGATTTGAGTATCTGAAGACTACAGGAAGTCTTTCATGTGTTAAGGCAGCGTGTGCAAATACCACTCTTGCTCTGATATCAAAAATGGCTAGATTTTGGCTATTTATGTCAAGAAATGAATTGATCTTGCTAAAATTGCACTTTCCTTTTGGTGGGGTTGGGTGTAACCTGGATGAACATCTCAAATTATTATTGATATATTTGTTTGTATTCAGAATAATGGGCTCTTCAGTTAGATCTGATTTCAACTAATCTGAAATGTCTGCAATCCTTGGATTTCGTACAGAAATCTGAAATGGCAGCCTTTTACCACATGGGTACAGTTTATCCTTCCAAATAGGGCAAGTGGTTGAAAGGAGACAGGATTTGATCTGTTGGTATGTGCCCAAAGAATTATCTGGGCTACCTGATGTCCATTGTAACTTTGGACAAGCAATGTGGATCAGTTGACAGAGGAACTTGAATCCTGCTTTTGTCCCCTTCTGAAAATTTGTCCTCTGCACACTGTGATTCCTAACTTTGTGCTGGGCAGCAGAACCAGCCAGGTGATAAAAATAGCCTGTGCAGGAGTACTGAGCACTACTTCTGTACAGAAAGGTGAGAATCCCTCCTCCCTGAGGCTATGCCAGTGGCACAGGCCATCCATTTGAACCTGTAGCAGTTTAATTCCTCTCATTCCCAGCAACCTCCTGCTTTGTCTTTTACCGCTACACCATCCAGTGGACAAAGAAGGAGTAAATGGGGGTTGCTGGTGAAAGCTGTTGGATAAGTGGGGGAAGGAGGGCACAGTTGTGTCCAGAATCTCAAGTTGCCTGGCGCACATTATGTTCCATTAGAAACAGAGAGGTCCTAACTATTTAAAATTAAACAGGTCTGGTTTGTCTCCTGAAATATGAACACCAACCTGATTTTTTTAAGAAGAGATTTGTTGAGTCAGCCCCAACATTCCATCTCCTTTGAATGTGAGGTACAGCTTGCAGACTGTACAGAACACTTTGCTTAAACATTTGCTCCTTCTAGTACAGCCCCTTTGTGGCTGAAGTAATTTTCCATAAAGAAATGCTTGGATTTCTGATCTTACGTCTCCGTGTTAGCTATCTAAAGTAAAAGGACTTAAAGAGTGATTAAGTAGCATGATAAATATAGCCAACAGTATGTTTTGCACAGAGGAATGGATGGCATGCTTTAGACATAATTATGTGTAACTAGAGGAGCTGCTTAGTCTGGCAAAATACCTTTTGTATTATTTAGTTTGGATTATTAAAAAGTGGAAGGGTTGCTTTTCTCTCTCTTCCTCCCCCTGCCCCATATGCAAAAATCCTCAGCAGAAGTGAAAATTCTTGTTTTTGAAAAGTTGTTCCTCAATTTAGTCTCTCTATTCATCTGTAATATAAACCAACAATATATTTAGAATTGTTGTAAAGAGTTTGTTACAAGATAAAGCATGTATTTACACTGTATCGTGGAAGCAGTAAGAAATACAGTACACCAGGCTTCAAAGTCTACATTTATTTTTTTATTTTTGGTTGCACTTTCCAGTGGATTTGAGTTTGGGTTACAATTTGCCAGTAATTAACAGTAGCTTTTGGAATATGGCCATGTTGATGACTTACAGTGGAGATAGGGTAGAAAATTGTGTGTTGTTGTGCAACTAAAGCTTCAACTTGCACTAAGAGATCTGCACGGTTGATAGCTGTGCCTGTGCAGATCTGTCCCAGCTGAAATTGCTAGCCTAAAGAATTTTAAGGGAGATGTTACATTGCTGAACCCTCTACCTAGGTCTTAACTCATTCAGAGTCATTATGCATTTTTTTTTTTTTTTTGGTTGTGGCAAAAACAGCAAAGCATCCTGGCTTAAAGACTTAAAAAATTTAATTGCAGCATTGTTTTCATGACTATAGTAGGTTTTGTTAGCCTTTAAGGACACATAGCTGACCTTGCACTATGTTCTGTTCCTGTTTTCTTTTTTACTGGTGCACTGGAACATCAATCCTTTGTTTTACTGTACCTGCTGAAACCTCGTTCTTTTTTCCTTATACATTTCTTCTTTCTTTCCTTCCTCTGTCCCTATAGATCTATCAAGTTCAAAAGGTAGGGTTTGCTTAACCTCTTTTGTGATTGCATGCACTTTTTCTCTTGCATCAGGAGTCTTGATAGCACTTGAGAAATAAATCATCCTCAGTATTTCAGGTATGCAGGAGGTTTTATTTGGAAATTTATATTTAAGGCCGTTTGATTTCTGTCTATACCTTAACTAGAACTAAGAAGAATGATGTTATATTATGGTCTGATCTGAAAGCAGCTTCTCCCACAGCTGCTCTACTGTTATACATCTGTCATAGAGGAATCAACAGGCAACTCAATATTTGCCCACATTGGTTGCAGTTATTTTCATATCACTTATCCAAATTTTGCTGATCTTTTGATCTACCATTGGATGTGCTAGCCTGGGCATAAGGATTGGAAAAATCCTTTTTGTGACCTATGAGTGTCACCATGCATAAGAACAGGCCACCTAAATGCACCTTACATCAAATACATGAATAGTATATGCCATAGAACAAACACCAGCTTGATTATTATTGACATTTGTTTTTAGAGTCAAGTTACTAGGCATTTTGTTACAACTGAGTGGCATAATCCAAAGAGAAACTATTTCCAGCAACTCAGCAGGTATGAGAAAACTCCTTGTAGATTGGGCAATAAAAATTTACAAATGTGTTGTTTTTTCATACTATAGGGAATATGGAGTTGGATTGTATCTTGTCTTAGAATAGTATAGCATAAAAATTGAACAGAGACTGTACTGTACTGCAGACAGTGAACGATTATTGACTCTTAACGTATGGAAAAACTGCAGTAGAGAAAGATCACACTTGAGAATTCAGGTTGTTTGGCTTCTGTTGAAGTTTACTTTAAAAAAATAATCAGAGTTCATCATTATAACGCAGAGTTAATTATAAGACTGAATATCCAAATCTGTTGGTAAACCTTCTGCTTTGCACTTCGTCTCATAAGTCACAGAGGACTCTGACAATCAAACTCCTTTTGCTTGGGAGACCTTCTGCTGTGCTTTTGCATGTTTTCACTGGATGACTGTGCTTACTAATGCTTCTTGAAAGTGTTAGAATGGCAGTAGAAATTAAGCTGTCTCTGAAGTGCTAAACTTGTGTGCATTTTCTTGTTTGCTTTAGGCCTGGGCTGTGTATAGGATCTTTTTGGAGATTTAGAGGTGATACTGAGGAGCTGTCATTGCCTGCAGTCTCACCATGGTCTCCTGTCAAACCACTTTTGTGGGTGTCTGTAGTGCTTCACTCACCAACAGGGAGTGGGGGGCGGCAGGAGGAGAACTGAAATCCCTTCCTAGAGATTTACTGAACAGTGTGCAAAAGGGTGGTGTGCATGTGTGATTGTTACCAGGTATGTCAGACTGTGCTCAGTTTGTGCTGTTCTGATAACCAGTAACATTCTTCTTCACCTGCTCCTCTCTTGGCTCTGGAATGGCTTTGAAAAGTTTTCCTTTAAAAATTGGGAGATTTAGGAATAGTTGTGCAACACATCTTGTGCGTGCAAGTGCTCGTGAAGAACACGAGTGAAAATTCTGTTGTTATTCAAGCATACCTCCCAGCACTCATTATCACTGCCCTGGCTAGGGCAGCTGGGCGTTTCAGTCCAACAACTTCTGGAGGGCCACACTATTGCTGTTGCTTGTGTGCTGTCCAATTTCACGTTTGTTTTGTTGTAGCACTGCTGGTGATGGTGGTGCTAACAGCAGCAGCAGCAGCAACAATGCAGATTGAACAGCATACATTCAAATCCACCACATTCGAGAATGATTTACAGCTCTTTCTGACTTAATCGCTTTCCTCACTGATTTGCATGGGACAATAGGAAACAGATTCATTTGGAAACTATGACATGAAATGAACAAGACTTCACCCAGTGCAGTGTCCCTTCCCCATGCTATCCCCACTTTGGTTTGTATTGTTATGAAATCATTAATGCTCACTCCTGGTAGCCCTCAGTGGGATGTTATTTCTGTTCTTCTATGGATCATCATACCTGCTAAACTCATTTTCCTATTTGACTAAGAACAATTCATTATTAAAAGTTCTTTTTTTGTGGGCACGTGGACAAACAAGAAAATACTTTGACTTCTGTGCCATCTTTGCTGAAGAAAAGAAAGTGACCATCTACAGCAGAGGGAGGCAAATTTTGGATGATCTGGGGACTGATTTTTTTTGTCCCTGGAATCATTTGGAACCATTTTTTAAAAAAAATCTAAACCAGACATAGCCTGAAGTTTGTATCCAGTTTCATTCTGTAAATTTATGGGGATCTTTGGAGGGTCTTGCATCTTATTTAAAAACAAACCTAGAGATTTTCAGAAATATAGTACTAAGAACAACAACAACAGTAGAAGTAGTAACAACAACAGGAAAAATTATCTAGCAGGTAGTTCCTGGAGGCCTGTACTCCACAGTAGTAGCATTGGGCTGGGGGTTGCATGCAGCCCACAGACTGTACTTTTTCTACCCCAATATACAGGAAGAGCCTTTTTAAGACAGATCTGATTGAACATGATTTGACCATTCTTAAATAGGATGCCATGTCAGATTATGCTCTAATGTTGAGGAAGCTCAACAGTAATTTTAACAATGCCATGCAATATTAACAGTACCCTATGAATGAATAGGATAAGCATTTGCTGTCCATTTTAAGTCTTTGAAAACCAAAATATTTAATGGTGGTTTGGAAATTTCCCAAGTGAGTAACTATGTCTGTTCATATGCTTCCATGTTTGCCAAGTAGGAGATGGTTGCAGAAGCAGAGGTTCACAGTACACGATTTCCTACATTTTTTAAGATAAAGGTTTAGAGTTTAAATTTTAAATTTTTAAACCTTTTAAAATTTTTGTATTTTGGACTTCATGTACTGCTTAGTTATAATGGTTTGTACAGAACTGTACTGATTTCACATATATGTAGAACATCAAGTTTGTAGTCATGGTTCATGTCTGAAAGGAAGAAATGCACGTTAGGAAGGCCCCAGTGTTGTATTTTTTTTTTAAAAAAAGATGGCTGCTGTTCATGTGGCATTTAGTATTTAATTATGGAAGGTAGCATAAACATTTTATCACATTTCAGCAAACTAGTAGGGCTTCTTGTTAAGGAATGTCTTGGGAGGAAGAAAAAAATGCTTACCTGCTTAAGTAATTGAGTAGCTGTTTAACATGTGAACTTTTACTGATGCCTTCATTCCCAAATACAAAACAATTAACTAGGAAGGATCTCTTCCTTGCAGTTCTGTTTGGTATTAGAGCACTCTTGTTACACTGGCTACCTATCATAATTTCACTCTTGCTCACTAACATGGGGTCATCATGAAACTGGTTCACTTTCCACGCAAGAGTTAGGACACCTTATCCTACATGTGTTCATGATTCTTTGGAGAGCTTTTTAAGAGGGGCTGTTCCCTCCATCCATACGAGTCCTCATAAATTGCTTCCATCTCAGTCCATTCCTGCTCCTAAGCATCTATCAAACACAGTGTGATGCTACAGTTGCTCCTCAGAAATTATTTCATAGCAAGTCTTGACTGAACTGGGTCAGAAATTCAGGCCTTTTACACCATTCTCCACTTCTTTTGTTTGTGGCATGATATGCCATACTCACAGTGTTCAGCAGCCCATTACTATTAGACTATTATTTAAGCAGTGCGGCCGCTCTACTAAGAGAAGCTTTTTTGTGAAAGCAGTTTTATGCTTCAGCAGCTTCAAAGGCTATTGAGCACTTGCTGTGGCTTTCAGCTTTGCATGAGCATGTTTGCTTGATCCTTCATTTATGTGTGAGAGAATAAAGTGCTGTAGAGATGACTAGTGATACAGGAATGGGCAACATATTTTTGCAGGTGACATTTCAGCTTCTGTGTGAGGGGGAGGGCAAATTGGTCTTGTCTCTCCACTTCTTTTCATTTCTTGGAAAGCCTCTTCCTCTGAACTGAAAAGGAGGATTCAAATGTGCAGAAGAAGAATGCAGCATGCTCCATCCTGGACTTGTGCTTCTTCAGGCAGTCTGCAGACCCTGTTCCCCTGTGGAAATTGTGGTTAATATGAAAAGCTGACTGCTTACAACAAGTGTTGTGTTATCATATGCAATTCCCTTTATATGTTTCCCTCTTTGTATTTGTCTTCTCTCACTTTTCTGCAACCTTCCTCTTTTTTTTCTTATATATTCTGATATGCCAGTTGACCTCACTCTCCCTCACTCTTTTCTTGTATGTCATTTTTCCTTCCTTCATTGTAATACTGGTGCAGTTTCCTTCTCTTCAGTATGTGTCCTTCTCTTTCTGTCTACTCCAAACAAATGTTCTATCCTGATTTTTTTTTCCTTACCAGCTTCCTATCCTTTGGCCTTGGTGTTTTACCTTTTCTGTTTAATTTCCACACGTCTTATCCAGTCTGGTTTGTGACTCTCTGGGTGTGAACCTTCTACATCACAGTTACATTTGCACAGTGCCTAATCTTTTAAAATATTTGATGTGTTATGTATTGTTGGTCACTATGTGGTGTGCTTTCTCTGCACATTTGAATTGAAGCAGTAAAGTGATGTGGGCAAAAAAAGAACATGACCAGTTCCTGCTTTAATGGGAGAAATAGGCTTATTAAAATGTCCCCAACTTTCTAGGTCACTAAAGGACTTTCAGCCTCTGGTTAAAAGTAAATAAGTACTTATTTTAGCCTACAAGGCCAAGCTTCTGTTAATGTCACATTTTCTTTATTGCTCTTAAGGCTGAAATAAGTTGCCCACCCCTGTACTCATATTTTTATAGAGGGCATGCCTATGCTATAGAGGTGTGTCATTTTAGCTTAGTTGCGAAATTAGAATTTTGAACATTACTTTGAACTTCATCATAAATTGGAGTCTTCCTTTTGAAATTGATTCAACTTAAGAGTCACTTTGGCCCTAGCAATTTGTCATTCCTGCCTTGTTTGGAAGGCAGTGAATATTAGTGCCGGAGAATCTAGTCTGTGATACTATTTGTAGGTTGAGCTAGTTTTGAAGACATTCATAGTCTTGATGTAGCTGTGCTGTACTTAAGTCAGACTAAGATGACCTCCAGATCTGTAGTAATAGGTTCTTAAATTACTAGTCAGAGAAAATTCTTTTCTTAATTAAACAAAATCTCTAGTGTAGGCATGCCTTAAAGCTTTTGTGTTCTGTACTTCTCACCCTACATTTTTCCTCCCCTTCTTCCATCTATAGAAATACTATGGTCTGGACACAAAGTTTGGTGACATCGAGCAATGGATGGTAGGCTTTGTCTAATGTTGTTTAAAAGACTAAAGTCTTGGATAAATTATGTAGCATAGCTGTTTTCTATATGTGAGTATGTGGATTTGTACTGAATATTTGCATTAATGCTGAACTCTAGTTTTTATTAACATTTTCCATGGTTGAAAAACTGATAGTTTGGTGTGTTGACTCTCAAAACCCATCCATGCCTTTTTTATAAAACCAAAGAAAATTTTATAGGATGTGGTTTAAGATTGATATACAATAGCACCACCCAATTAAACTTCTAGATCCTGGACTATAATTCTCATTACCTTCAGCCAGTACTAGTAAATTGAGTATGCTGACTGAGGATAATGGAAATTGTAAACTACCAGATTTGGAGGTAGAGTATTTGTAGACTATCTGTAGAATATTTACGGTATGCCAAGGAACATATGATTATTAAACTGAAAGGGCTTTAACAGTGTAGCAAGAAAAATTAAGACCTCCGGCGTGAGCTAAAACATACATTTTTTGGAGGTGGAGAATTCCATATATATATTCATCTCCATATTTTTTCAGAGTTCAGAAAACTTCCAGGATTTATATACTATGTTGCTTTCCTTCTCCTTCAGTCTATAAATGAGTGTGGTTGCCCTCTTTTTACTGCACTCTTCTCTTTTCTTTTCTTTCTTTCTCTCTGTTTTGTTTTTTTGGACAGTGGAAATTTTCCAGTTACTGTGCTTAATTCTAGATGTACCAACCATTCTCTTGGTGTTGGATCACTGTTGTAGGCATGATGAAGGAAGAAGTGAGACATGAGGCCTCTTTCAGACATAACAGGCACCAAACCATTTGTCTGAATGCTTGAATTCAGAGCACTATAATCTAGCATCCAGACTGTTTTTGAGCATCTCTGCATTGAATGTTAGCTGTTGCTTGATGTTGAGGTTTTGGGAGGTCTCTTAATAAACATAAATATGAAATAGATTTTAAAAGTTGGGAGTTTTGTCAGACAACCATTTTGTTACCTTCCTCAGTCACCACGTACTTTCCACCTGCCACCCTTTGAATATTTGTTGGTGTTACGTATAGAATCAGCAATATAGGCTGCCTAAACTATATTATTAATTTAAATCTGTATAAACAGTAAAAAGCTAGGGAAGTTGAAGTGTATCCCATATATACATATTGTGGGCACTGGAAGTACCATACCAACCTGGAGTCCTTGAAATTAGCAATTTGAATGGAAAGTTAGGAAATTTCCTACTGTACAATTGTACCCAAAGCAATGGAAGTGGAATAATGATGGAATAATGATGTTATATGCTTTTGTGCACACAAAGATTACAGAATCTGAGACAATGATGAATTTTCAGGCAGAGAGAAATTTCTGTTGCTCTGTCCTACCTTTACTTAATCTTTAGGATCACACACAGTTTTTCTAAACCTACATTCCCAAGCCTAAACTTTTGAAATTCTATAATAGTGTTTCTTGCTTGCAACACTTCATCTTTCTTTCTCCTCCTGCCTTCATAGGAAGACAGTGAGCGTTACACCCGTAAATCCAGAAGAAATGCCTCGGTCAGTATGATTGTGTTTTGTGTTAAAACTTTCATTTTAAGGTAATTAACAAAAAATTAGTGAATCGTGTTCCTTATTTTTAAAAAGAATATTGCAGAAAATCCCGTCAGTTTAATAAATAATATTTTTTCTCTCTGAATGTGTGTAGACTTAAGTAACGGGAGAGGAGTGTGGGTTCACCCACTCCTTTTCTCTCATGCAGAACTTTCCACTGCCCTTATCCATAGTTACATCTTCATTGTGGCTATGACACTAAAAACAATGCTATTAAATTCTGCTTTCAAAACCAAGTCTATAAATCCATGCTGGTTCGCATTAACATTGGTCCTCCACATTTGCTGGTTTGACTTTTACAGGTTTGATTATTTGTGGGTTTCCCCAATCCCTACCCCCCCACTGCCCCCTCCCCACACCTTCGGTGCTTCTATTTCTTAATCTTTCTTCTTGGTGGCTCCAATCAGTCTGTACAGCTCTTTAAAAATTCACCAGTGGCCCACCTTCTCCACCAGCAGCTGTCTCGCCAGCTCAGGATAGCTCACAGCCCCATTTCTCAGCACCACAAGCCGTCTTCTGATGCCCTCCACACCCAAGGAAGGACATGGGCAAGAAGGAGGAAGTATAAGGGCCCCATGCTGATTCACCCCTTTCCCTCTCCTTTCCCTGACTTGGTTTGGACCCTGGGTGTCCATTTTCCCCACAATGTCTCTGCCCCATTTCCCACAGAAGCGCACACACATCTTGATATTTTTTGTGGGAATCCTGCAGCCCTAGCTTTAGTGAATGTGGAGGGCAAACTGTACATGTACTCATTTTTGGAAGATCTATGCATAATGGTGAATTATGGGTGGTGCTGGTGCTGGTGGTAGAAGGATAGGAGTTGCTTCCTAGTCCTAAGTAATTTGTAGGACTAACAGAAGGGAGGCATGGATATGATTTGCATTGATCTGTTTCACATTTGTTCCCTCCCCCGGAGATGCTGATGAATACAGTCCTCCCCTCACATTTGCAGATTTGACCTTTACGAATTTGATTATTTGTGAGGTGTGTGAGTGCCTTCCCCTCATTCTCCTCCTCCCACTCCCTCGAGCTTTGTCGGCCAGGGAGAACAAAGGCAAGTGCCCAGACAAGAGGCAAGGGAATGAGGGGAGGCACTCATGTAGTGAGACCATGTGCCGAGGCAAAAGGCAAGGGAATGGCAGGGGAACAAGGCACCACACACCTTCCTTCTCCCCCCAGAACTCCCCTTCCCATTCCCTTGCCTCTGGCCCCAGTACACAAAGGCAAGGGAATGAGAGGGGGGTCGCAGGGAGGAGTTAATGGCAGTTTTCCCACTTTTGCAAGGATTTTGCATCCCAAAACCTTACAAAAGTGGAGGGGGCACTGAATATGACAAGCTAATAATATTTCAAGTATGGCAATTTTTTAAAATATTTGTTTTACTTGAGTTTTTTCTTTAGCGTATATGAAACATGCAGCTGTAAATTCTTTACTGGTTTGGACTTCACCTTCTTCATAGATTATAGCTAACATATTTACACAGCATATGGCATTTGCATCTTTTAAAATTGTCTTTGGTGTCATTTTCACTTGCTTCTCCGTAGGCTTCGGATGAAGATGAGCGCATGTCAGTGGGTAGCCGTGGAAGCCTCAGGGTTAGTAACTAGTGATTAAACATGTATAATCATTTCTACCATTTACTAAAATTATCCTTAGGATGGATGGTTCTGAATTCCCATTAGTAGTTTCATTTTTCTGTCCTTTTCACTATAGCCAGATTTGGTTGTGACAGTTTAATAAGAGGTTGGTCTGTCTGATTCATACATTAAAGCTAAGGTTTTTGAGTTATGGAGGACCGTGGAAGCCTATGAGACTCACTACATGATGTTCAAAGTATGATATTTAACAGCGATTTGGTAGAACATTATTAGCAGAAGGTATGATCCTATGAATAGTTACATGTCATCCATACGTGTGCAACATCATATTTTGCAATGTTTTGCCTTTTTTAAAATGTGGCAACTAGTCTTTAATGATCATAATTAAAAAAAATTGATGAAATGATAAATTTGAAATGTATCTGCTTGGTGTTATTGTGATCCGAAATATACAGTCTTTTCATTAAATGATCCAAAATATACAATCTTCTCAATATAGTCTTCTATTTTCACCTGGAACACTTGCATAGTAAAAGAATAATGTCAATGTAAAAGTATTAATTTTTTACTTACATTACATTAAAAATGATCTAGACTACATAATTTCTTATTGGATTGGATGAGTGATCTGTTCCTTGCAGAGCCTACATCTTTTCTACAGTACTAGAAAACTGTCAGATTGTATTACAGTGTGTTTCCCTTTATGCAGTTTGTACATGAGTTGAGAACAAATCATGCAAAGTGTGTATGGTATACTTTTAAACTGTCCGTGAATGCTGGCCTTCAAGTAATCTTGCAGTAGGATATGGATGTAGTTGATTTCCTTCTCTAGACCAACAGTAAAGGAAAATTAATTAACATAACAATATTAAATGCAGTCTAGAAAGTCTGTAATGCATAATGTACTATTGACCTGAGGCACTTCTGTACCAGCAGGTGGGAAAAACTCAATCTTTTTCATGGTTAAAGGGAGCAACCATATAACTGTGTTGTACTTGATGGGATCAATTTCTGTACCATCTGTTAAAAGCAGTATCAAAATGGACATTCCAGGGCTCATCCTTCAACAATTTATTTCATATTTAGTCTCAGAATAAATCAGATTGTGAAGTACTGTCTACCTCTGATAGAAACTACCTTGGAACAGTTTAGATGGGAACAAATTGGAAAGTTGCAGTGGTGTTTAACAGTGGTGTGCATCTCTGAAGGTGACAAGTCTGTAGGCCAGGGTAATGGCAAATTCCACATTCTACTTAGTAGTTTCACTTTTCACTTAGATCTGCAACATTGTTTTACAGAATAATTGTATATCTTATATAAATCTACACATTCCATAAAATAACAGAATATAAAATATAAAATGACAGATCTGATATTTGACACTCTTTTATGTTGCCTGACTACCCTGTTCATTGTCATGCAGCAGAATGACAACTGTTTCTTTGCAGCTTAGACAAGGTACTCTATAGTATGTCTGTTGGAACCAAACAAGTGGACTTAATGATGTGGTTCAACTAAATAGACCCTTAGATGGTAAGAATGAGCTTCATCTTAAGGGGCTGGTTCTTACTAGCTAGTCCATATAATATGGGAAATATCACCTCTTCCTCTTTCAGAATGCATGATGGAAAAATACTCACAACATGAAACTGGTATTGTAAAAAAATTAAGTGAGAATCAAAGAGTATACTCCATAGTTCTTTGAGAATTTTGCAGCAGACATAGGTTTTTCATCTAGGCCAATACATACCATCAAACAATAAAGGCAATTTATTAAGCTTTATCAGGGCTTTATCAGGTGTCAAATATAGAGATCTGGTCAGCTTTCCTGCCATAGTTTCTTGCATGTATGAAGAACTCAAACTTTTGAATTGAGCTCTTTGATCTTGACTGGGCCTTTCATCTGACTGTCTTTGTGCTCACTGTGTCCTTCCTCTGTACTTCTAACAGAGTGATTTGGATTATGCCAGTACCTACCCAATGGTGAGAAAAATCTAGCAGGCTGTACACTGCATAGTCTTGAACTGTCTGAATTTAACACAAAATGTCTGCTCTAACATTTGGTTATGGTTTCAATTTATAAGTTCCCTTTTTTTAAATATGGTGGCTACACAAAACTGCTTCCCCATAGATGTCTTCCTTTTTATTAACTCATCCTTTTAGAAGGGCTGTAGGCATGTGGGTTCCTCATGTCCACCAATGTCACTGGCCAAAATGGAGTGTAACTTGGCATCACCTGGCTTGTGATCTTTGTATGCTTTCTTTGCATGTACGTGTGTGTCCGAGTGGGACGTCTTCACTTTGAGATACATATGTTTTTGCTTAGCATTTAAAAGCAGTGGCCTTTAATTTTTGTGTAGCCATCTTGGACTTTGTAAGAAAAAGTGGAATATAACTTAAAAATCAATAAGTAAATGTCTCCTTATGAAAGGGACTAGAAGGACAGATTGGATATTGAAAATGATGGAAAATCTAAATGGAGCATAATCTTATTATTCATGTATTTTGAGTAGAGAACGTTTTATAGAGTCAACTGTTTGGAATTTTTTGTGTGATTGACCAAATAACCTTAAGTCATGAATCACCCTTTGTTTTGAGTTTGCCAGAATTCTTAATCAGGAAGATGTTGAGGAAAACAAAGTGGTCAGAAAGAAAATGTAGAGGATGGTCCCACCTCACCCATGCCCATGCTGGCAGGTTTTTAGATGGAATGCAAGATGAAGACATAATTGGTTGTGCTTTGCTACTGGCAAGACAAATTGCAGGCTGCAGTGCTCTTAACACACTAAAAATAATGATTGTTCCCATTCCTCTTTTAAAATATAAAATCTGTGGGTACTCAGTTCTGTTGCAGCCATAATCACTTGTGAGGCTGAAAATAGAAGAGAAATATAGTAGTTTTATATTAGCAAAGCTGGAGTCTTAACTATGTAGTGCATGATGTCTAAAGTCAATCGAAGATAAATTGTGCAGAATTACCTGGTGCTCTTTGCAATTGTAACATCCCTTGGGCTTGTCTCCAGTTAACAGATTATTCTTGTCCAGTTCAAAGTTTCCTTTCCTAGATGATGATATGTGCTAGAGTGTGGTATTCTCCAAAGCATGCAAAAATAAAAGCTGAGTTAGTCTTGAAGGCCAAGACAGCACCATTTGAAAAGTGCTTTCCACTCAAGAGTTGGAAATTTCAGCACATCCGTATATGTACTCTCTTCTGGGTTCTCAGTGACAGTTGGTAAATCTACTGTTGAAAAATATGAAGTATTACTTTACCCGACGTCGTCTTGACTTCTCAATCAACTTGAAAAAAAGTTATAAAAGCAATGTAACCATACAAATAGAAATTATATTTTACCTTTAATAATAATTTTTTAACCTGCATGTGCCTACTGGCTTTTATTTTTTTAAAAATGTGCGTGCTCTTTTTTGATGTGATTGCTTCTTGATCTTAAAAATGGTTTCTATATCTTTGTAAGCTGCTTCGTTTCCCAGAAAGCAGAGTGTATGTCTGTCAAATAAATTACTCTACACCTGCTTAATCCTGATTGTAAAGTCAATACAGAGTCTTGCACTGTTTCTAGAAGGCTTATGTATGCCTTCTCTTCACCCTTTATAATTGCCTGTTACAGAAGGGAGCTGTTTTCCTTTATGTTGACTCCATGTATCTATGTTGTACATGTAATATGTTAGCATTGCAGGTGACTACCAAAAACTCAAAACCAATCCACTCACATTTGTGAATGTATTTTCAAGCACTTGGCTATCCTGAAATTCTTATTTAAAAAGTAAGGTGTTATACTGCTATGCATTAATTACAGTACAGCTTCAGCAATAGGTGTAGCATGCTGCTTACCCAGCAGGATTTATTACATTTCCTGAGAGGATACTTCCCGAATGCAATTATTGAATGCAGATCAAATGATTTGCTTAGACTTGCAAGCATGAATAATTGAAATTTACCTGCTACTTTTCCTCTAATTTTTAAATATTTCAAAACCATCTTTGCAAAAGAGACGTTCTTCACAGTTGCATTGTTTCTGAATCCTTTGAGCAAGCATGTACTTTCCTAAATAATAAGATTTCACAGAGAACCAAACCAGTGTTTCCCTTGTGGATACAGAAGAAAGGGGAATCTGCTAGCCTTCTTTTATTCTGTATTCTTACTCATGGACAAGGCTGGATTAGAGAGGACCAAAAAGATGAACCTGTGAATAGTATGTATTTGAAGATTATCTTTCCCTCATAACAGTAATTGTGGATCTCCCCACACCCATCCCATTTTATTGGGGCAACAATAACATCAGGTAGGTTAGGGTGAATTTGTGATTAGTGATAGCTAAGTGGACCCCACTCGGTAATTTGGTCATCAAGCAGTGAATCTAACAATTAACGATTTGGACTAAAGTTCTCCATTATGAGTTTTATAACTGCATTTGAATTGTAGTAATGTGCATCACCAAAATGCATAATGGAAAATTAGTAAGTGTGACATGATTTTTTTCTGCTCTGCACATCACAGCATAATCTCTCATGATACATCTTTCTGTGATTAGCTGTTAACTATACCTGCTATTTCTACCACTATCAGCATTTTAGCACGTACTGAGATGATGCAGTTTGGATGTCTACTCATTTGGAACTTATAGACAGAGGAATTTTAGATTAGTCATTATAAATTGTAATCACTGTATTAAAATACTAATATTTACAGAAATGAAGTTAGAGAGCATTATGCATTTGAAAATTAGAAAGCTTCTAGATCTGATATGTGGAGCTAATTTTGAGTTGCAGTGCTTTCACAGCCCCTGCATTGCCAAATGAGCTTCATAAGCAGGAAAGAACCTATGAACCAGGTTCTTGGCATTCCTAGCCCGACGTTCTAACCACTTTAGCTGGGCCATGCAGGTTTTATGGCAGCACTTAATGCTATGCACGGAAAGTTGAATGATTTCTCTTTCATTCACATATATTTTAATTTTCTGTTTCATTTGTTTTATGTTTATTTCTTCCTGGTGGTTTTATTAATGATGATAGGTTCTTCACAAGAAAGATGGGTTTCCTACACTTGGTGGTGAACTCTGTATTCAGAGTCACACATCTTTATACCACACAGTGCAGAGAATTCTCTGTTTGGCTCCTGCAAGCCAAGAAAATCCACCCCCCTCATGTTGTGGTCAGCACAGAGATGGAAACTCTTTGTGTCTGCTTTGTGTTTATTGCTTCTACTACCTCTTGGAATCTCTGTCCCAAAAGCCAGTGCTTTTCTTTTGCAGGTAAAAGTTAAAGGAGGAGCTGTCTCCTCCTTCATAGCTTTCCTGACTCATATAAGAGATGGTAGGGATGAAGAAGTGTTCTCCTTTCCTCTCACAAACATTTCTATGGAATTCTGCTAGCTTGGGTGCAGAATATTAGATGTTTTGAGGTTTAGGCTAATGGTTTCATTTCTGTTGTATTATGAGGGCTGTGTCTATGTGTGAGAAAGAGAGTAGGGTCGATCAGTCTTTGCCACCATGCCCCCCTCCAAGTGTTTGGAATTATCAACTTTGTGCTTTTGACTGTCTGCTCTTACTCCTAAGAGATAACAGGAAATAAATAAATTTTCTATATCTATTGGTATTGTATTCCCTATATAAAACAGATGCATCCTTAATAACTTTATTTTGTAGTTCCCATATACAGAATTATCAGCAGTTTTCAGTGTTTTCTTGTGAGTTCTGACGAGGTGTTTTTTTTTTTTTTTTTTGACAGCCTCAGCTATATGTAGCTCTTTTCTCAGGTTTATGTAACATACCTCTGGACAGATAAATTCTACCTTACTACTAAAGAAATGACTTCCATGTATCTTTTTGATGGCTGCTTTAGTTTTTTTCCCTGTCCCCATCTTCACCCCCCCATCCTGCATTGCACCTCTGTCAGAAGAGACCAGTGGTAATAAAGACATGTGAAGCTCACCTCAGAATAGAAATTCTAGTGGGGTTAGTAGAAGTTTTAATTCTAATGATGTTTTGTTCATGATGAAAATAATCATTATGAAGATTTTTCAGTGAATACAGTCTTACTCTTTACTGATAAACTGTATTAGCACTAGGCAGAAACAACAAACTCTTGTTAGTCATCAGGGTGCAACAAAAGTGTTATAGCATAAGATTTCATGGGCCAAAGTCCTCTTGTTATAAGATGCATGACATGATCAGCCAGTAAAATATATATGCACATACACACATGCAAAGTACCAAGAGAAGGTCTAGGTGAGGAGGGGTAAGGGCAAGCAACACAAAAAAATCCTGTAAGAGTATCACAGTGCTATGTACAACACATAGGTGAGTATAGAATCTGTGCAAGACCTGTTTAGTGTGCATGTGAGCCATTCCTGTCTGGCATATAGTAATCCGTCCTTATGGAAAGCAGAGGATTATGCATATGCTATTTTGCACAGACACAGCCAACAGTGCCTACGGAAGCTCTGGGATCATTTTTTAAACTGTAATGAGTTAGGCTGCCAGTTGAAGATTATCTCAGGGTTTGAGATTTCCAGGTCAAAAGCTGAGGACAACCCTTGGTGATGTTATTGAGTGATTTGTGTGGAGTATCAGCAACAGTTGCTTATAGCTTATAATTCTCTCTCTCTCTCTCTCCCAGCCACCCACTCCCCGCCCCACACAGGGTCAGACAGACAAAGACAGAACATATTTTCCTGTTTGGAAATTAAGACAGACATCTTAGCTAAAGGATCTGTTTCCAGAGCAAAGTGAAATGAAGGGATAATTTCTTCTCACTTACTTAGGGAGACGGGATAAAGAACATTTTAATCTAGCCTACTTGCTTTTAGCCAGAAGGTGGATGCAGAGCAGAGTGGAGGATGAGCCCTGGCACTGAAACAATTGGGAGGGAAGGTGAAAGCTAACTAAGTAAATCTGTTGTCCCTTTTTTGCAAGTTGTAGCAACAAATCATTTAAACCTTGTAGATTTTACCAAGTTGGTGTTCTCCTAGATGAGCCAGAGAGCCCTTTGGTCTTACTGGGGCAGCCCTTGCCAAATCTGGAGAATTTGCACCCTCATCTCCTGCCTGGAACTGCCCCATGAAAACTGGAGACTCAGAGATCTGGCAGTCCTAGGGGTGAATCTGACTTGGAGAAGGTGTCTCTTTTCATCTGGAATGTGCAGTATAGCTGGACTGGTTTTGTGGAAGCAAAACAAGCGTTGTCACACTTGGATTACTCAATATCTGTATTGCAACATTGCAAAAATTCCTTTTAGCTGAGGAGAAGTAGTTCTGCAACAGAGAAGGAAAATGGTAGAAGGCCAGGTCATATATGTAACCTGACTTGTGTTTTTCCTCTCCATGAAATCCCTTCTGCAGAATTGAGTATCTTTTTTAAAACGTCCAGTTTTCCAGTCACAGCAGGAAGTATAAATGATTTCTTGGCAAGTTGGCACCCTGTGCTTGTAGTGAGAACCAAAGTGTCCTAGCGCTTCAAGTGCTATTGATCAAAAGGTGTTGTAGAGCTGTTCTGCTTTCCCCTCCTTTTAAGGCAAAAGCAGGTACAACATACAAGATCTACTCCGTCTTCATTATAAACATTCTTAAAAGCACACTAGAAAAAGGTATATGCCTACCCTTGAAGCAATTTTAAATTATAGCTTCTGTTTTTCTTCTTTAAACTGTATGTATGGGTGTGTCAGACTCATCCTAGTATTCTGGCTTGGCCTTCCCACCTCAAGGAGTGTTCAGATAGAAGAGGCAAGCCTTTTTCCTTACCAGTCTAGTTCTGTCTCATAGCTAGAAGCATAGGGATGAACCAATGCCTGGAAAAGAAAAGACTTTTAAAGAGCAGAGTTGGTAAGTAGCATTCGGGACGTCTAGGTTACTGAATTACTGTCAGTATAGGTTGACTTAAATAGAAATAAATGTCTAATGTGCAACAGATAAATACTGTTTGCTTTCCATGTTCTGCATTCAGTGTTAAAATTACAAGCTGTTATGAAATAGATGTTCAGAGTTTGTGGAGAATCAAATAAATTATAGGTGTTTCCTCAACTAAAAATTGCAGTATAAATCAAGAGTGTAAAGATCCCTTAATATGGAAATTCTTCTAAATACAAGCATCTTACTTTTATAGAACAAGTACTTCTCAGAATTCTTCATAAATCATAAAAACACAGGATGATTGTTTTTATTTTACACAATATGATTTTGTTGCTCAAATACTTGTTTAGTTCTCTCTGAAATTGATTTCTATCTTTGATTCCCTTTCCTGAAAGAGTCAGAATGAACTTCTTTGAATTTATGTACATCACTTAGTATCGGTACTTAAACAAAAAGGTACTTTCTAATCCCATAGGTTTGGGTATGAGGGGTAGTTACTTGCTATTCTTTGAGGATTCTGATTTGAAATAAATGACATTTTCCCCTTTGTTTTTAAAACTTTCTTTATGTTTATGCAGGCTTCCTGCTACTCTGACATTAATCTTCATTGCACTGGTTTTCCTTCCAAATCCCAATCTTCTTCCCAAAATGGAAATCGGGTCTGTCAATTTTCCTCCTCTGATTTTTGTTGAATGTTCTACTTACATCTGGGCAATGCAACCTCAGTTGTGAATGTTAAGAGGCTTTAACAGATGAGTGATTCTCTTCATTTGTATTGACTGCCAAAACCCTTCATTTTAGTAGTTTATTTGTTTTTCCTTAAATCATTATTTTCCCATATATTTGAGATAGGTGGCTTAAATAGAAATGATTATGATTTTCAGATATGAAAAACTCTGACTTGCTTTGTTTCTGAATCTTTTTAGTTACTCATCTTTTTGGCCTCATAATTTTTTCCTTAATAATTCTGAAAGTATCCAATGACGTGGGAATGTTTGTTTTAATTGATGTGTGTCATTTTGAACTTACTTTGCTGAGCAGTATTTTGTTGGCAAACAAGATCACTGCATTTTGATCTTGCACTGTAAAGATCAAATCATTTATGTCATGGTCATGGAGGAACACTGATTTAAAAGCTTTACAACCTTCACTGGAGTTGAATTTGCCCTTACTTGCATGTAGAAATTACCATGTCTCCAGCTTGATGAGAGTTCTGCCTGTGTGGATCCCCTCCGCTTTGTAGATGTAACATGAGAGGGGTTTTCCCAATTTCTTATGTTCTGTCTGAGAGTCTGTGTATTTTCTTTTCTATAAACATGCCTTCCCTAATTTTCTAATCTAGTTTGTTGCTTTCTGGTTTTATAACTAGATTTGTTAGTCTGCATTCTGAATAGCTTGAGTCCTGACAGTAGTTCCACAGTGACATAGATGTTCATTATTTACAACTGTTCCATTATTCATGAAGCTGCATCCTAATAAGTTGTCATGGTGTCCTGTTATAGATGTTGCCTATGCCTCTTTTTTACCAGTATGGTGGTTGTGACTGAAGCAGGAGTGAACCAGCCCCATTTCTGTCTTCTGTATCTGGATGTTTTGAAGTCATGCCCCAGGATTAATAGCTACAGCTCACTCATTTTGTTTTGCTTTTGCAAGGGTGTCCTCCCTTCCTGTAAGAAGTATGCATAAATGTGCTGTCCTTGCTGTACTTTCAGTCCTTTAAACTGAAGTGCCAGGCTTCTTAAGTGACCTGTCACACTTTGAGTTACGCTGTAGTAACTTGCAACCTGTCTAATTTGCACCAAGAATTGCACTATGAACAAGATCTTCAAGTTTTCTTTTCCTTTCATTGTCTAAATGTATTAAAAACAAATTGTGCTCCTTGTCTTTCCCAGCCCTCCTTGTTGTACAGTGATGCTATGCCTGCCAGAAGCTACAGGGTTGGTTTTCTCTCCCTTTAGCCACGTGTGTGGAATCTGCTTCACATATGTTGGCCGCGTTCTGTCGTGTCTCAAGAATATCTTGTTAGTCCAGCTCATTCCACTTACTGTGTCATTTGGTGTGTGATCTTCATGACTGGAATGCACATTTGCCTTTGGTGTGTCTGTCAGCTTGGCCCTGCTAGCCCCACCTTTTCCTCCCACTAGAATCCTGCAGTTGTTGCTGTGGAACTGTAACAATTCTGCAGACTACCTGTGGGGATAAATCATGCCTGTCTTCCTGCTGCTGGATTATATGTCACCATGAAATGGAGTTATAAAAAGGAGAGACCAAGAGAGACAACATCAGAGCGTTCTGCGTTAAAAACGAGGAGGGGGCTTTCCCTAGTTATTAATGCTTCAATTCTACAGTGCATGTTTATACAGCCTCCATAACAAAAACTTTCTGACATTCTGAATCTCCATTGTACCTTTTGAAAAAAAACTTTTTGTGCAGCTTCACTGCCAAACTTATATATGGGGGAGTTTACCCCTAAGTGGTAGAATTTAATATTTTGGATTTAAAATGGCATCTCACCAGGCAGCAATAGGATCAATACAATCATGTTACAGCATCTGTAATATTTTTTCAAATTTCTTCAACATTTGTTTTTGAGTGCAATCCTGTACATGTCTACTCAGAAGTAAGTCCTGTTTGGATCAGTAGAGCTTACTTCCGGGTGAGTGGGTATACGATTGCAGCCTTTGCTTTCTTTCAGTTGGGTTTCAACAATATTTTTATTTCTAAGCTAATAACTTAATTGATGTTGTCACTTTTTATAGCTAATTTAAATTAGCAGTTTGGTGTAAGAATGAAACAGGGGTGTTGCTAGATACGTACAGACAAGGCTGAAAGCAGGCTTCCTCAAGCAGCTGCTGCCATTATATCTTTTGGAGAGAGGCAGCATTTCCTGGGAACAATGAACAATGCCAAAATTTTTGTAGGTTATATTTCACTTCCCATAAACAAATACACAACTCATTTCATAGGAAGAGAGTATTTCTTCCCTCATGGTTGTACACATAAAAGTCTCTGTTGTGAACAATCCGCTGTTTCAGTGCCATTGTATTTGCATTTCCTGAGATTCTCAAGTTTAATAGTATAATTCCTGCTTTTTAAGTCAAAAAGGCCAACAGCTTGATATAAAATGGAGATTTTTTGGCAGGATATAAGCAAACAATGGAGTTAAGGTGACATCAGCAAGTCTGACGCACTGAAAATAACCAATTTCATACTTTGTAAACTTACTGAAAGGAAAGCCAGAAACCCAAATTATTTAACCGAGAAGTTCCATTTCACAGATTTACCTCAAACAAAGTGAAATGTATCCTTTGATCCAGCAGAGGCTTCTGTGAACAAAAATGGGAAAGGCAACAGATTACCTGTTCCCTCTGCAGCTCGCCGTCTATCTATTCCAGATAAGTGAAGGATCCTTTGAAACAATAAGGGGTGAGGGTGGGGGAAAGAAATACTGAGTTTGCAGAAATCATCTCTCCTTCCTTCTGTTCACTGAGTAAGGAGTGCTGTGTGAATGAAACCATTACATACAGCCTTTCTTGATTTACTGAATCTACCCCCAGTTAATTCAGCAGCAGATTTTGGAAAATAGAAATATTTGTAACAACTTCAATTGGCAAACGTCTTTGAAGAGGTATTTCAACTTCACACAAAAGAGGGAATGCCTCTTCTAAAGTGAAGCCTCTATGACACTTAGAGACAGGTTTTTTGTTTTTTTTTTTTTAAAAAAGAAAGGTTATGATTCTTTTTTGCTTCAGAACTTGGAATTGTGGATTTTCCTCATAGGGAATTGACCAAAATGTACCATTAGGTAGCTGAGATTTCCTTAATTGGACAAAAGCTTTTTTTAATATTGTGTTGTCCAAACTAGTTCATGTTTTTGGTTGAAATGTGAAACAAGCCAATAGTGGAATGTCAGCAGCTGGGAACAGAGTATTGGACTAGAAAGTTGGGACTGTGATCAAGAGACAGGAAATTGTGCAGAGGATGCTAGACTGTAACAGAAAGGATCTGTTTAAACCATAACAGATTCCTCAGAGCTGAACAGGTCTCTTCATATCCTGCCATTTTCTAGAAGATGGGTCTCAAAGCCTCACAGTATTACTAATTAAAAGAATACAATTAAAAATAAGTAAAAGCTTCCCTCTTTAAAAAGAATTCCTAAGACAAGTACAACTCCCAAGTGATAATATGTTCCATCCCCAGCAAGTGCTCAGTTACCAAAAGTCTCCCTGATTAAAGAAGTTTTTACTTGCTGGTAGGAGAAGAAGAAGGGGACCAATCTACCTCCCCTTTAGAAGTTCCAGAACCTTGGAATGGCCATCAAGAAAACTGGCTGTCGCATCCCCACCAAACAGTGTGGGTGGTGTGGACTGAGAGGAGGGCAGGACAAGCACACTCACATGTTAAAATACAGTCATTCAGATAGTTTAGACCAGCCATTCTCAACTGTGTTTTGGACCCACCCTCCTTTAGGAGCTCCTCTCAGGTTCCAGGATACAACGCAAACAGATAGACAGAAAATCATTTATTATTGAGTGCCAAGAAGACATTCTGACATACTGGATGAAACTTGTAAAAAGACTGTATGAAATTAAACATCTGTCAGGCCTATTGCAATCCTTGAGCTTGGTGCTCTTCTACAGTTTTCATAATATCAGGCTCCAAATTAGATAATGACAGTTGGAGGTCACCTCTTGTCACAGTATCAATTCTGTTCTTGAATTCTGTCAAGGAAACTGTCAGTCAGTGTGCTGGAAAGATATTATAAATAGGAGTGAAACAATTGAGTCCGATTAAGATTGCTGCTTAGGTATTTTATCAGTTACTAGCCCCCCTCAGCCCCTTGGGGCTTCCCCTTCTCACAGTTTTCAGTCTGTGACTCCTTCAAATGTGCCAGGACTCCCTTGGGGCCATAGGGACCCTGTTGAAAGTGGCTGGTCTAAACCCAAGTCACAGAGAGTTTATAGATCATAACTGCACTTTGAAATATGCCAGTGAAACACTTGTAAGGAGAGTGTCAGTTGGGCTCCCATAATTTGCTCCAGTCAGCTGTTCAGTCCTGCAACTTTTCTACCAGCTGAGTTTACTGAGCACTTTCCCAAAGTAGCCCTGTATGTGGAGTATATTACAGTAGTCAAACACAGTGTAACTACCCAAATGAGATCAGATATCACCAGGGAAGGACAGAGTTGTACTGTTTTTCCCTAGCATTGGAAGTTGTAATTCCCATTCTTTAAAAAACTTCCACTTCCCAACACCACCACAAAGAAGCTGGGGTTACAACTACTCAAAGGAGTATGTGTGAAGAATTTGTGTCCTTAACTTGTGGCTCAGAGCCAGCATCGTGTAGTGCTTTCAGTGTCGGACAACAACTCTGGAGAACAAGTTCAGATTCCCACTTGGACATGAAAACTCACTAGGAGGCATTGGGTAAGTCACATTCTGTCAGCCTCAGAGGAAGGCGAAGACAAACATCCTCTGAACAAATCTTGCCAAGAAAACCCCATGGTAAGTTCACTTTAGCATCGCTATAAATCAGAAATGACTTGAAGGCACACAACAACAACTTGTAGTTGTTATCCAGCATTCCAGATTGCTGTTGTTGTATGCCTTGAAGTTGTTATGGAAACCCTAAAGTGAACCTTCCACAGGGTTTTCTTGGCGAGATTTGTTCGGGGGGGGGGTTATCTTTGCCTTCGTCTGTGACTGAGAGAGTGTGATTTCCCCAACAGCACCGAATGGGTTTCTTTGGCTGAGCAGGAGTTTGAATCCTGATCTCCAGAGTCACAGTTCAACGCTCAAGCTATCACAGCACGGTGACTTTCATGCATTCCACGTTCACAGATTATTTGTGAATACTGCTGCCCAGCTAAAGATGTCAGGGCATGTCAGGCCTCAATGATAGTAAATGTTCCTGATTGACAGTGTTACTTGTTTGGAGGTATGAACAGAAAGAGGCCAATTTGCAAATATAACGGCAGCCCTAACAGGCACATCAGTGTAAGCTGAAACAAGGATAACTTTCCTGCGACCTTGGTACTACTTTTGGTGTCTAGTTTTTATACTGCCCTCAACCTGTCCCTACCTTCTGACTTTGCTCTTTATTTCCATGCAGGATGTTCTCTTCTACTCTAAAATTTTGAAAACCTTCAAATGTATAAAAATCGTTCAGGAAATATTGTGTAATAAATACAGGTTCTAAAAGAGCTGCTAGGACATGAGGTGGCTAGCAACACTCCTGATGCAAAAAGTCTAATCTCATGTTAATTTTGCATGCATTCTTACCATTTTCAAAGTAAGCAGGAAGAGGATGTGGTTTTTCCCGCATCTTTGAGTTGCATGCTATTTGCACTACAGTTAAGGAGAGACTGCTGCTATTTTGTTGATTCCCTTCACTTTTTAAATTTGCACCTTGCTGCATTTTGCATCTTTAGATAAACTCTGTCAACTTTGTTCTGACTCTGTTTTTTAATTGTAGGCATCACTGTATGATGAGAACTTTAACAGTGGGACTCGTCGGTATAGTGCTTCTAGTTCACGTCCTGTAAGATGGTTTCCAAACTTTTGGCTTAGCTTCATTTCTCTCTCCTGCTACAACACTGCTCTTGTGTAATACTCTTCCAATAATGTTTTCTGAAAATACAGTTTGTAGTGGTTATCTGAAGTAGTGAACAGTAGTAGCAGTCTGATGGTGTTCTTTGTGTCACAAATGTTATCAGTAAGACAGAATGAGCCCTTTTGGTTGTAAGACTCCTGATTTTATCAAGCCATGAGTTAGCAAATAAGGAGTATGTGTTGACTGTATTTTCTTCCTATGCCCTTTCTCTTTCCTTGCACTTTGCAATAACATTCCCATTATGTCTAAAGCAGTGAAACTCTTGTCTTGTATCAGTTTATTAACCAGGATCCTTAAACCATGGGTTGTTCCTGGTTTAAGGTACTAGTTATCCATTTCAGAAATAAAAGGGGAACACTGGTTGAAACAGAGCATGACTGAAGTGCTGAAGCTCATGTGCCAGGGGAAGAGCCAAGAAGAAGAGCAAAGTTCAGTGGTCTTAGTGCTCCTTCTTGGTTTACAAGGGAGGATTATTATAGTCAAATTGGTGCAGCTGCATTGAAATGAACTTCCATGCCGTGCTGTGGAGCAGCTATTCACAACTGTTTTTTGGTCACAGCCCCCTTAGGAGCTCTTCTCAGGTTCCAGCACACACACACCCTTCAAACAGACCTGTAACACAAACAGATAGACAAAAAAATTATTGCACACCAAAAAATTTTGGACATTTTGATGTAGTGGATGCAACGTAAAAAGACGGTGTGTTGGAAAGATACTATAAACAGGAGTTAAACTTTTGACTCCAGTTAAGGTTGCTGCTTGGGTGTTTCATCAGTTCAGTTACCAGAACCCCCATAACCTCTTGGGACTCCCCTTTCTCACAGTTTTCAGTCTGTGACCCCGTTCAAATGTGCCAAGGCTCCTTTGGGGGCTGCCTGGCCCCTGTTGAGAATGGCTGGTTTGGAGTATCACAAACATGCATTGTCCTCCTCCCCTTCCATAATTTTATCTTCATTCAGGCTAGAGTTAAGCTAGCAAACTATGGTTGAACGAGTGCTCCAAGCCAAGTTTTCTTTAGTATGCAGTACTACTTGTCAGACCCACTCAAAGCGTCCTTTGCCACTTTGATTTGATGTAATCAAGAAATAATGATTTACTTGATGTGGAGTAGAAGGTTTATAAAGTATCATCTGAATTCAGCCAATGTGAAGTATTTTCTGTTAGTGTTCTTTAAATCTGCTTTGCAGTTTATTGTCTGTAAACAGTACTACCTGAAATGCAGATGGTCCAGATGGTTCTGTTTATCCTCTCACCACCTTCTTCCCCAATTCTGTGAATCTGTGGCAATGCAAAGTCATTCTACGGATGCAACTGTTTTCAATACTTAGATGGCCAAACCATTTTTCAGTACCTCCATTGGAATGTAAACCTTTATTTTCTAAGAGTTTAAATAAATGGGTAGAAGAAACTCCCTAATGCTAATGTTCATCTTAAAATAATATAATAATAACATTTTGAATATTCATCTTAAAATAACAGTTTTAATAGAAAGATTGTTGAACTTGTACCTCTCATTTCCCCAATTTCCCTTCAGCTTAGTCATGGAAGATTGTCCTGTTTGTCAGCATGGTTAGCTGGTTTCCAGTAGATGGATATTGAGCTCCTTAAGCAATCTGTGTTTGAGTAACAGCTAATTGTCACTTGATTATGCTGTGGCTTTTCTCATGATAAGCAAGATTTTGAATGGGTTTAATAAAGGAAAATAATCCTTAAGCATATTTTCTGTGTATTAATATCTGCTTATCAAATTCATAGCTGGTGTTGGGATAGGAAGATTATTTCACCTTTTAAAATACAAAAAATGTACCACTGTGCACATTTTATAGGGAGCTTCATATACATGTTGCCTTAACTTTCATAAGTGATATTTTGGAGTCATAATATTATGACCCCTTAGGGTAGAATATGTAAAATAGTGCACTTGTTCACTAATCTGTTTTTTTTTTGTTTTTTGTAAGAACTAGCTTAATTTTAGGGATAACATTTGAAAGCTCCCAGTTTCAATATCTTCCTCTCTTTTGCTTTTTCCACTGATAAAGCCAAACAGGTTCAGTTGCAAACAGATTCATCTTCAGACTAATACATTTAGACAGTACTCTTCAGAATAGCCAAATAATCAGGTGCTTCTTTGGACTGAGGTAGCATATATATGTATATGTATGTATACACACACACACACACACACACATTTTTCACTGAGTTCAGCCAAGAATGAACTTGAAAGGAATATTCAGAATGCATTGAATGCATTCAGAATGCATCATGGGTTTCCACCTTAGGATGGCGTGTATTCTATCTTACTATGGAATGCAGCTGATATCTCTCCTTTCTGAGCCACAAATCTTATTAGGTTACCCTGGGCCATTTACTGTGATTCAGCTGAAACTATCTTGACAGGGTTGCTGTGATGATAGAAGTGGTAGGCCATGTTAATTTCATGGGGTGGGGATTTGAAGCAAGGACAGAGGGAGGGGCTCAAGGGAAAATACCCCCTCCATAAATAACATTGCATTGCTAATGTGAGCAAACGTACCTTTAAAAATCAATAACTTTAAGAGTAGCTTATTGATGCTAACCAGGATAAAAACAACAACAAAGCAGCCAGTTATGCAAAAGTGACTCACTCAGCAGAAGTCCTGACTCTCCATGTGCTAGTTAGTGAGGTAATTTTGAAAGGAGTTTCAGCCAGGAAGAGTTTGGGATGAGGCACGGGGACTCAGGCTGTTCAGAGAGATTGACGTAAGCCCAAATGGTGGGGTTTGTCAGGCACGCGTTCAGATGCTGCAACTGAAAACCAAAACATTTAACTAGCTATAAATCTGACTTTCCTATTTCATATCTTTATTGTTCACCTGAGAGCTGGTATGTCCAGAATTTGATATCTGGATCAAGTCTGAGAGTATTGTTACACAGTCCTAACATTTAGCTTTTTGAGCTCCACAGTTCGGGCCATTCTCATGTATATCTCCCGATAAAATATACAAAGTGCTGATGTGAGCATGGGAACTGAAGTCTGATGCAATCATGGGTGGCTGTGTACAAGTGATCCTATGTTTATATTGATGCCTGTCACTTGACGGTGTAGGCAGTGGTCATAGATGGGAGCTGCTAGTGTATAATTATCTTGCAAAAAATTTGCTGCGTATTTTAATTGAATCTGTTTTTTGTGTTTCTTCATATTGGCTTTACGGCATTGGGGCATTTACTCAACCTTTCTGTAGTATCATGTTCTCCTTAACTTATCAGAGCTGCTAGCAATCTATCTGACCTCCACTGTTCTAATGCTTCTTTTTTCTCATCTCTGTTTGATGCATTCTTTGGGTATCTGTGGGCAGCCTTCGGAGTATAGCTGCTACCTTGGCTCAGGATCCCGGGCTTCTTCTAGAGCTAGTTCTGCTCGTGCAAGTCCTGTGGTGAGCATTTCTTCCTGCTTTCTCCTACCCCTTTCAATTACTTTTTCTTTGCTTTACTTTTTCTACTTTTGCAGAAGCTTGCAGTGTGGTTACTAAATCGTATTATACGTATTATAATGTATACTGTCTGACTTTAAACTGCAAAGGACCACTAGGACATTTATTCTGTAACTAATGTTCCTATTCTGTTTCGTAGAGAGTTCTTCTCCTGATATGTAAGATGATATTATTAGATGTTATGGCAAAGGGAGTTACAATCAAATAGGTGATCGTCTGTCTAACTGATCTCTGTTGCTTTGCTCCTGTCCTTACAGCATTCTTTATGATATTACCCTGCAACATCAAAGAGTTCAGTAGGCATAATGCCAAAATTGTGAAACGTTTATAATGTCCATAGTTTCAGGACTGTATGTTAAATGTAATACACACAGAGAGAGAACTCTCATTCACTATCTACTGTTTGGCTCCAGAATGTGCTTTTAATAGCAACTGCTGAAAGAAAAGTCCATTGGTGATTGTACCTCATTTTTTCTAGGAGGTATAGGAAGCTGTGAATGGAAGTTTATGTAGAGTGACTCTAAAAGTCTAGGATAAAAAAGAGGCAGGGAGGGGAGAAAAAAGAGAATATGGCAGCACCTTTCGACTAGCTGGTTTTTATCTTAGCATGAGCTTTCCTGGATTTAAACCCACCTCTTCAGATGCAGTACAAGTAAAGCCTCAGATTATAAAGTATATTTATACAGTTATGGGAGCGGGATAGAATGTAATAGAATCCAAAAAATGCAAATCATGTCTGTTGCCCTACATTTTTAAAGGGCTGCGTGAGATGATGCCGATCTTTCACATCTTTACATTGGTCAGTTAGTGTTGATGTGTGAAAGCAATGTGTGCTTAGCAAAAGTCAGTTTTCCTGGGTACAAAATTCTCTCTGAGAAGATTCCCTTTGTTATATGTGCAGTTGTGAGGACTCTTGTATTAAACAGATGCCCTAGTGGCGCAGTGGTTAAATGCCAGTACTGCAAGCCACAAGGTTGTGAGTTCGATCCTGCCCGGCTCCAAGGTTGACTCAGCCTTCCATCCTTTCACAGGTCGGTAAAATGAATACCCAGCTTGTTGGGGGCATGTATGAAATGTTTCGAA